>JAEMWC010000691.1:155000-192500 GCA_016490735.1 Pachyseris speciosa
ACCATGTGAGCACTTTTTTTTACCTGATATTCAATACATTAATTATGATTTCAATGCATGGGAATTTTCTGGAAGAAATACTAGGTTTTAATCCACCATATAAAACTCCGATCAGGTTGGCAGCAGCCTAAAAGCAAACCTTTTATATTCCACTTCGCGTCAGATGACTACAGAGAGGCGTCGCCAAATTAATGCTAATAGAACCAATTACAACAGGACGTTAAAAAGCAATTTATTCAGATAGCCACTGCCACAGCCACTAAACTACACTTCCTCAACTACACTCTCTAAACATGCAAGCAAAGACCAATCCTACAAAAAGTAAAATGTCCCTTACAAAGACCGTAGAGGAAGTTTAGCAAAAGCACCTTTCGGGATGAAACTCAGATTATTTTTTATCATCATTCTGCAGAAAAAATAATGCTGAAATTAGGCAGGAAACGGTATTAAGTTTCCAGGGAAATGATTTTATTTACCTTAAATTTTCTATGAGAATGACTATATGAAAATCATATATTTGAACTGCCGATTAAAGAAGGAATCAGTATAAATGATCACCGTAGTTATGAACACTACTTAAACAGTAGTGAAATTAAAGCCTGAAAAAAAGAAAAAATCTAGCATGTGCGGGAATCGAACTCACGACAGGGTTCGACTCCCGTACAAGCCTGAAATTTATTTCAGGCTTTATTTTCTCTACTGCGTAAGTAATGTTCATTGACATATTCATTCTTAAATTCTCCCTCCCTCCCGGGCCCTCCCGGGCTAATTTTTCAAACACGTATGGGGGCGGGGGTTCATTTACTTAGGAAAACGCGGTACCGGCTTATCGGTTCTCCACTAGGGGGAAAAGTTGAAGTACGGCATAGGGTTGAAGGTCATGCAGCCGAAGATAAATAACAAGTTATTGTATTGCGAACTTTCGCAAACGGATAAACCGTATTTTGAGTTGTGCACTGCAAACTTTCGCAAATGGATAAACCGTATTTTCAGCAGTGCACATGAGGTGTTACGTTTGCCATTAGTTAAAAAAAAAAAAAGCCTCATTGTAATTAAAAAAAAAAGGTAGTTATGAGATGAGGGGGCTAATTTGAGAGGGGAACTTAAGAGACGATTTACGATATTGATTTTTATTAAGACTGAAACCACGCCTTTTGTGTTTCAAACTGTCTTTGAAGGGGTTATTTCGTTGCAGTTATCCACAGGAAAACAAGGGCAATACTGAAATATTTGCATATTACAAATACATTAAAGATGCATGAAATCAACTTACAAAATTCGAAGACTTTTAAGCCCAGTAAAATAGTGACGACTGATGTGAGTGATGTTGTTGAAGCTGAGTCCTCTTCATAATAAGGGGGAAAAGAAATTAAGGGAAAGGAAAGAAACAAGACAAAAACATCAGGGATAAGGCTAAAAATTGGCAATATTCGAGATAAACAGCAGTGTAGTATGAAAAAGATAATGATAATTAAATAATCATATAAAAAAGATGGGCAAAATACCGAATGACTTACTGCCAGTTTTAAATTGTATATTTTCCCCTCGTTTTCGTTTCAGCAAGGAAACTCATTTTGTTTGCCAAGTTAAAAATGCCAATTGAAATTGAAAAATATCTGATATATATTAGTACGAAAAAAAAAAAATTCAATTTCATTCTAACAGTAAAGGTGGGGTTTACGCCAAATAAAGAATACAATGCACATGTACGACGCTTCCAATACTG
This sequence comes from Pachyseris speciosa, assembly GCA_016490735.1. Taxonomy (NCBI): domain Eukaryota; kingdom Metazoa; phylum Cnidaria; class Anthozoa; order Scleractinia; family Pachyseridae; genus Pachyseris; species Pachyseris speciosa. The sequence goes on from JAEMWC010000691.1 coordinate 156,727, forward strand.
TTGGCTATAATTTGTGTGATCCATTTATTATGCTTTGCAGTGGCTACACTCGGTTTGCTGAGACGAATAAATCTGGGCTCTTGGTCACCCACGTAATCAAATATTCATACAAAAAAGAAACAAGAGGCCAATTATTTGTCTTTACTCACCTTTCCAAGAGGTTGACAGCCGTTCAGATCTTTATATTCTAAACCACTTGTCTGTGGTCAGTCACGGGAAGAATATTAAAGATCTTCAAAAATAATTTGTTTACCGCCGAATATTCGTTGGACAGATAGATATTTTTTTTTACCTGTTATATCACAGGCAGCCCAGACATACTGTATGTGTAATTACAAGCTTAATGTTTTGCATGTAGTCAAAATATTGATGTAAAAATTCCAAAAATAAATATTGTTTCAATTTAATATCACTATGTGTTTGTTGTGTTGTTCAATAACTGGTCTATTTTGCGGTGCTTCAGGCATGTTCGCCTGCTATCATAACCGCTTGGGAGCCATTATTCTTACACCTATATTCACGGTTCAAAAAGTGTCTAAAAATTTGAAATACTCTAAAGAAAAGCTCACTTACATTTAGCTGAAAGCTTCCTTGAGTGTCCTGGCCGGTTTACATAGCGATTTTTCGCTTTTTGTTACCAGACGGATCATCCACTAAAGAAGAATTGAAAGCAGGCTAGACCAAAACCGACCATCTCCACGTGAAGCTCCATAAATGCTCTAATAATCGTCGGATTCGCTCCAAACTGCGATCAGCTGAACGGCGGTTAATGTGGATTCCTGTACATTGCTCCCTGGCTTTCAAAACCCATCGCAAGTGCACGAGCATCGCTCATTTTTCAGCATTTACCTGACGTTTTCCCTTCGTCAGGCACTGCATTATCGAAGGTTTTACTACGCGATTTGAATATCCAAGCTTAGCGACCGCGTCCCTTCGACAAAATGGCACTACCCGAGGGAGGGATCGTACTATTGGCAATCTACGGCCAATAGATTGGTCGAGTGCCAATAGTATCGTCCCTCCCTCGGCTAGTGCCATTTTGTCAATTGACGCGGTTGCTAAGTCGCGTAGTAAAACCGTCGATAATGCAGTGCCTGACGAAGGGAAAAGGTCAGGTAAATGCTGAAAAATGAGCGATGCTCGTGCACTTGCGATAGGTTTTGAAAGCCAGGGAGCGATACACAGGAGTCCACATTAACCGCCGTTCAGCTGATCGCAATTTGGAGCGAATCCGACGATTATTAGAGCATTTATGGAGCTTCGCGTGGAGATGGTCGGTTTTGGTCTAGCCTGCGTTCAATTCTTCTTTAGTGGAAGATCCGTCTGGTAACAAAAAGCAAAAAATCGCTATTCAAACAGGCCAGGACACTCAAGGAAGCTTTCAGCTGACTGAAGTGAGCTTTTCTTTAGAGTATTTCAAATTTTTAGACACTTTTTGAACCGTGAATATAGGTGTAAGAATAATGGCTCCCAAGCGGTTATGATGTTATGATGTTAATACTTCTTGTTAGCATATTAAGTAATTTATATTGCATTTGTCTTGTTTATTCTTGAAAATGCTATTTGACAATAAAACTTTCAAATTACAAAAAAAAAAAAAAAAAAAAAAGAAGGCGAACAGGCCTGAAGCACCGCAAAATAGACCAGTTATTGAGCAACATAACAAACACATAGTGATATTAACTTGAAACAATATTTATTTTTGAACTTTTACATCAATATTTTGACTATATGCAAAACATTAAGCTTGTAATTACACATACAGTATGTCTGGGCTGCCTGTGGTTATATTCTTCAGGTGTAATAATTCGTTACGAATCAGCTAACCAATAGCTTCATCCATAGCTAGCTTCATCCATAAATTAATCAGCTGTTTAATTCATCCGTATCGAAACAGCTGATTAATTTATTGAAATAGTGCAGGGGAAACCCAAATTCATGTAAGTTGGAATCCTGCAATTGTAAAAATTGGAATTTTGATTCCTCAACCGTGATAGGATTGGGGCGAGACGAGAACAAAACCTGCAGTGTTTTGCGTATATATCTCCTGAGCTGTGAGATTTCAAACATACGTTTGACGAAAGTATGTATTTTATAGGTATCTGTCCAATAGTTAAGCTTATGTGTCTTCATCAGTTTTCAGCAACATATTGAAAAGAATTGACAACCGCAAAAGATCATTTTAAATATTCGAACCACTTCGGTCAGTCACGCGAAGAATATTAATCTTTGTTTTAATACCAGAATCATCAGACAACGAATTAATTTCACATTGCACGAGCTAGGTAAACTGCATGCGGCTTCTTGTCATTCCAAAAAATTATGTCTAGAAATTGAGATATCTTAAGTCTCAGGGTATGTGATATCCCGTACTTGAGTTATTCAACAAAATGTTCCACTCGAAATTACAGATCATAGAGTTTACATAGTATAGACCGGCCAGGGGCATAAACTGAACATCTGAAGTTTAGTTTCGCAATTTTAAATCCTTTATTCTCGCTGTTGAACTTGCAAACATTCGTATAGACACTTCTCTTAACATATTTGTTGTTCAGACCTCAAAAACACGAGGTGAATCGCGTCGTACATAACTAAAGAAAACTAATGACTAAGGTAGTAACGTCCTTTCCTTTTTTCTTAAATCTGGGATGTTGTACCCATAGCATATTCCTCGAGCAACTGAAAATGGCACTAAATAAATATGCTGCGTAAAACATTTAATCTACATTGGAGAAAAAACATCATGCAACTAGAGACCATATTTACAATATACTTACAACAATAACAAACTTGAACTATGAAGGAACATGTCCTTTGGTAGTGAGCGTAGTTTGTTGAAAGACAAGTCACTAAAATGAAATTAAATATAGTGCATCGGCTGGCATCAAAAAGGTCTTTTGTACCAATTTTAAACTAAATTAAACCAAGCAAACAAAATGCAAATGATTGAATTCTACACCGTCAAAATATGATATTCTTACATACATACATACATACATACATACATACATACATACATACATACATACATACATACATACATACATACATACATACATCATATTATTTACCCTCGGATTTTAGAGTAGCTTTTGCAGCTAATATCTCCGAGCATTTAATCATCAGATGAGAGATAGACCTCCACACCGGGAACTACGTCCCCTACTCTTTTCGAACAGTGTGTGGGTTCTTTTACGTCCCACAGAATCAATTATGAAGAGTTGTGAGACGGTGCCTACGGTTTATCGTCCTTATCCGAGAAGACTAGAAAGTCTAATCATTTGCAGATGTTATTGCAAAGGCAGCACTTTCTACTCAATTATTTAAAGATCCTGAGTGTTGGTCCGACCGGGGTTTGAACCACCGACCTCCCGCACGCTAGTCCGGTGTTCTACCACTAAGATAACCCGTCGGCGGTTCAGCCTTTAGCCAAATCGTTTCTGAGAGAGCTTTGATGTCTTTGTTGTTCACAAACCCCCTCCTTATCTCTCGGCATCTCGTTAGAAAGACCTTCGAATTTCTCTCCCTTTACTTCCTCAATGCCAGATGAAATATTCTATAAAGAATTTTTTAATGAGACTACGACTTTTCGAGAAAGTAGTCATATGTATCGACCATATCATTATTACGCGGAAAAAAAGGGGAGATGGCTCTAAGGAGTTGCATTTGGTAACAAAAGTGTCAAAAAAGGTTCAAGCCTTATCCTAGTTTCACCAAAAATTACTCACATCTGGGGCGGAGTTGAAAGGCCCAAGGCGAACGTAAGAATGGTCGCTCAGTAACAACGGAGATTACAGCTGTCAGAGCTAATTAATAACAGTCGCATGAGGGAAAGTAGACCGCTCAGGATTGACGACGATGGAAGGGAGTAGTAACGACTGTACGGCTGTATGTTTCCAACGCGATCCTTGATTGACAGGTATCTCCTCGCCAATGGCCAGTTTGGGGTTTCTTATGTCAATTGATTCAGAAGCTTTAATAAAAACTTCAATTACAACTTACAGATACGATGTCACGTTGAAGTTCTGAAATATATATGATGGTATGTGGTCAATCTGGTTATCAGTCAGTGTCCTAGAGGAAGATATGTTTCAATAGTTAAAAGAAGTTGCCTCATTACTGGGACGAAGTTGAGGGGTAAAGGGTGCTAGGGTGCCCATGATCACCCCCTGCTGGGTATGGAACTTATGCTGATCTTTAAGTCAACCAATTTATGTCAGCGATAAGCCAAGTTATGCTCTTTGTAAATTCAATGACCAACCATCATGTAACATAATAGGCCGTCGATGCTCATGCGTCCACTGAGAAAACTTAAATGTTGACATAGAAGAAAACAGGAGCTGGTGTACTGCAAGTAAGGAACAGAAACGAATGACGAAACTGTTGGCAAAGTAGTCAAAACCGTCTTTATTTTGTAGTAATTTTGCACTGCGCTCGAAGTTAATCCTGTTCTGTTTCAAGATAAAGGGAACTGAACTTACTTGAGGGGAGGAAATTTATGGGAAGCGTTTCAGTTTAATTTTAAACAAATTGTACATATTTGCTTCAACCTGAGGTCTTGGTTTCAGACTTTATCAGAGAGGATACCTCACAAGTTAATGTGATCAAGTAAGCTAAAGCCACACAAAGGGCTCTAAGGCCACAAGGTAGCGGGTATTACCCCTTAAATCTACCAAAGCAAAGATTGAGCCCAGGAATTAGCAGCCATGGACAGCTGTTTCGGCCTTGTTAGACCTCAGCAGCAAGGCATCGCTAATGCTCAGGCTCAAGTTAGGGCGGAACTTTTTAAGGGAACATTTTTTTTAACAGGATTCCGTATTTGTGGAACAATTTGCCCGATGCATTGAGGACTGCCAACTCTAGTGTTTCTTCGTTTCAGAGATTATGCTCTAGGTTTTCGACCCTGAACGCCCCTATACCACCTGGGCTAAAACCGGCAATTAGTTAGTACGGTTGTTAGTTAGTTAGTTGGGTAGTTAGCAGTTAGTTAACAAATTGCTAGTTACATAATTAACCTTTTATATTCAGACATTTTCCGTTCATAATGGGTTGACTAGCACGTACTATGGTTGGTCAGTTCCTTTTTAGTCTTCCCCACTGCCCTGTTATGTACTTAGAGTTTTTTTTTATTGATGTGATTATTATTATTATTATTATTATTATTATTATTATTTTGTAATATTGTATATTAAATTAAGTACTCACATATTCCTGCACATATTAATAAAACAAGCAATGAAAACGTAAAGCTTGTGGGATGTGGCTGGAGTGACAAGGATTCTTCACAAATTAGTGTGATCAAGTAATCTGAAGCCGCCACTCTAAGGGCACTAAGGCCACATGGTAACGGGCATTACCCCTTAAATTTACCAGAGCAAAGATTGCACCCAAGCATTAGCAGCCATGGACAGCTGTTTCAGCCTTGTTAGACCTCATCAGCATGGCATAGCTAATGCTCAGGCTCAAACAAATTAATGTGATCAAGTAAGCATTTTTATTAATAGCGGAACTCTGGCGGCTCGAAGGGCCGCTAAGCGGAGCACCATACCTATAGAAACCCGTCAACTGCTTTTCTCGTGGTAATCTTGGCTAGCGGTATTGCTCGTGGGCGCGTAAGCACGACGACGATGGCGTCGCCCAATAATTAATAATATCCTAATAATAATCATAATAATCCAACATGGCGGCTATACTCCACCTGGCCAACCTGACTGCCCTGCTAGCTGGTTTACAGCGTCCGTCTTTGATACTGGTCATTCCTCTTATAGCCAATTGACACCTGTCAAAACAAGGTATCCGCTGACCAGTGTCACGTGACCATATCGCGGGCTCAAGCTAAGAACTCATGGAGGTCAGCTGTTTTTTTAAGTTGACCGCTGACCAGGTACTTGCTTTCGATTGGATCGCAGGCTCAAGCCAGGTGTGGGACACCCAAACCAAATCGAGGCTTTTAAATGTTTTGCGTGCTTTCTGCGGCACGTAATTTCACATTCAGTTGGTTGCTTCATTTTGAGCAAAACAACTTCTTCTTCGATGGAAGTTTGTCTTAAAAGCAGAAAAATCAAAAACTTGTCAAAAGATACTCCAGAAGGTAATTGTTTAAGTGATGAAAAGAAGGGCGAAAGATTTTTCTCAGGAAAAGCTTCAAACTTGGATCGATTGTGCGGTTGAAAACAGTATATTTCAACGCTTCAAGGGTTTTCACTTTACCGCGGCATCTTGCATCTCACCAAGAAAGGTCACTTAACAGTTCACGGTATTAATGGGAGGAACGAGTAGCTTAAACTCTGTGGAAGAAACTCTTTCTTTGAACAAACCGTTTGCTATTTTTGCGGATGCTTATTTTTGCTTTACTACAGCTTACGTATTTTCAAGTGGTAGAAACCTCTACAACACAGCGCGGGAGAGTGAGGTAAATTAAATAAATAGAGGCTTAACATTTGGTTTAATCGTTGTCACTTTTGTTCAGAAATGAAACTTGTATTTTTCTCTCGAATGGATATAAATAACAATTATCTCTACTCGTTTTGGACGCAAAGAAGTAGTTGAATTGTTTGTTTGTTTTGTTACATTGTTTTCTTTGCAAGCGAACGAGTGTTTTTACTTGGCTTGGCTGACTGTTTATCGAACTTGGTGCGTCAACAGCGTTTAGAAACTTTTGCCCTTATCTTATTAACACGTAATCGCAATGACTCCTTGTAAAATTAAGGATTAAAGGCGGAAACTCAAGCGCGAGTGAAAAAAAATTCGATCAAATGCATGTGCATGTCCACGTCTCAAAATCTGAAATAAAGTTTCAAAATGCTGTCAAAAATGTCAAAAACCAGAGCACTTCACTCGTCATTTGAAAAAAACTTTTAGAGATCTTCGTCGAAAGCGGTCTGTAAACAACAATTAAGTTTCGCCGTCTATAAACACGTCGTCTTAATTTGTTTGAACCGGTAAGAATCAGCGTTTGGATGTTAAAAACAGCGAAATGGGTTGACTGGCTGGCTGGCTTTGATAAATTTTATAGTGGACGGGTCTGCGAGATAAATGCTCGTGTGGTTTGGCAAGTGCTTTCCTCGTTAACTGGATGATGTTTTGCCACTGAGAATCATTAATTGAAGAAGGTTCTTCGGAAGACATGGGAAGTAACAGTAAAACTATCAACGCACTTTAGTGCTTTGTGTAAGCCAAGGAAAGATTTTGTGGAAATGGATCCATTATTCAGCTCTGTCGCGTTCCGAGTGATTGCTGCCTCAGTGATTCCTGTTCACTGCTCTTAACGATCAGGTGCGGACGTCTTTTTTGTCTTTTCTACGGACATTTATGTCTAAATTTAAAGATATTTTTGTTACTTGTCTAATTTCTCCACCTTCTCCAAGAATCTTCGAAGAAATATTATTCGTATTGTGCTTTGTTTTCTTGTAATATGTTTGTTATTCTGTTGTTTCTGAACCGCGGTCAATTCTTGTTGACTGCTGTAAACGATGAGTTTGAACCCTTTATTTTCTTTTCTAGGGGCATTTATGTCAAAAGAAATACAAATTTGTCTAACTTAATCAGTACAAGCTATTTTTATTACTAGCTAGTCTTGTTTAATTTCTCCACCTTCTCCTTCTTCGAGCAAACACTCGCATCGTACTTTGTTCACTTGTAGAGTTTTCTTTATCCGGTTTTGAATTCCTTACGCTTTCATCTGAAAGTAGTTAGAACTCAAGAATGTCTATCTTTTTTTTTTTTTTTTTTTTGCAAACGTTTGCTATCGAAAACGCTTTGTTTTCCCCGCTGCTGCTCAATTGTTTTGAACACAAATTAAACTGGCCCAAATAAAGCCATGCGAAGTTGCTCGGTGAGATTGTGCAGCCTGGCCTGGCTAAATATATATATAGCCTTCAGCTTTTCTTTTTTTAATCGCTACATAACAGACTGGAATGGTGTTCCATCGAACATCATGCATGCACCTTCTTTAAGCAGTCTATTACATTATTTGTGTCAATTTTATATCAGATGTAGCTTGTGATTGGCAAGTATGTAATTTAATTAGGTTAGCTTTGGATTGTATTTAAATTTTACTTCTTAACTTTTAGTGTCAATCTCAAATCAGGGGTGACTTGTAAGAGACAAGTATTCTATTTAATTGATTTAATTTCACCTCTTAGTTTTTAGAATGTGTAATATTAGATAATATTCTTTGTATGGGAATTTAGTTTCTCCCAATTATTCTTCAGTCATGCACTTTTTTGTATTCGCATGACAAAGTATTATTAAACTTAAAACTTAATATTAAACTTAAAGTAAGCTCTTTCTCATCAATGTACACATCCTTTGGACTTCCTTCTCCTGCATACAGTCTTTCAGTTAATTTTATTAGTAGCTGGTCACACTAATCTTGTGGGATGTTTGAATGTGAGACTAGTCCTTATCTTTCTTGCAAAATAAAAAATCAAGTTAATTGACTAACACGGATTTCCAGCACTTTTGCTTTGATGAATCATTACCTTAAATCCTCATACTACATTGTTAGTGTTATCAACCCAATGCCCAATATTTTATTATCAAGTTGCTTGGTCTTGCACTTGGCTGGCCAGAAGAGCAGCTGGATTTCTTTTTGAAAACACTGTAGGTGCATTGACTGATGAGCTTAATGTTAGCAAGCAGTTTTTTGTGATAGTAAGGTCAAGAAGTAATTGATCAAAGAAATATCTTGGTCTTAATTCATATCATCTAATTATCTTGGTCTTGCACTTGGCTGGCCAGAAGAGCAGCTGGATTTCTTTTTGAAAACACTGTAGGAACATTGATTGATGAGCTTAATGTTAGCAAGCAGTTTTTTTGTGATAGTAAGGTCAAGAAGTAATTGATCAAAGAAATATCTTGGTCTTAATTCATATCATCTAATTATCTTGGTCTTGCACTTGGCTGGCCAGAAGAGCAGCTGGATTTCTTTTTGAAAACACTGTAGGTGCATTGATTGATGAGCTTAATGTTAGCAAGCAGTTTTTTTGTGATAGTAAGGTCAAGAAGTAATTGATCAAAGAAATATCTTGGTCTTAATATCATCTAAATATTTTATTGATTTCCATGTATCTTTCTTTCATTTTTTTTTTTGAGGCATACATATATCCAGAGGATACACAATTTCTGATTTCCGACTGTCTCATGGGAGGCTGTGGATAATTGAAATTGCATTCATTATAAAGTGATGATCTGAATCATTATATATCTGAATTGTGATACCGATTCAAAGGAGCAATCATCATGCAGGCTTCTCCACCAATTTCTAGTGGTTCTAAACCATAAATAGGTAGCCTACAGTACGGGGAAACAGACCTGTCCTTAGGTATTGCTCTAAGATGTTAAGAAATGTTTTGTTTTAACAATTTATAGATGCAGACTAGAGTTGCAGGTTCCATTTTACACAAGGTATTAAAACCTAAGTCAATATTTTTATTTTGCTTTTTTAACATCTCCAAACTCAATTTGCATAGGAATTTTTATTACCTTACTCAATAGAACACTTGTTCTGAGGAGGGGTAGGGGGTCCAAATCCGTAAAAGGGGTTCATATCTGCTAGAAGGTCTGGACTAGATTGTCCAAATCTGATCTACAAGCAGATATGGACTGGACAGTACAAATCCTCGGGGGGTCCAAATCCACTGTGCCACTGGCTCAGATCACCTTTCCATACTATTTTTTACAGCATTGGGTCTGTAGCTTGAGTGAGGTCAGATGGGTGATATGAGAAGCAGACTATATGTAAGTGCCAGTAGAAAAAGAATGCTTTTGGAGCTCCGCATTTAGCCTTGGCTCAACACATATATATTTATATGTGGGTACTTGAGCCTGAGCATTAGCTATGCCATGCTGATGAGGTCTAACAAGGACGAAACAGCTGCCCATGGCTGCTAATGCTTGGGTGCAATCATTGCTCTGGTAGATTTAAGGGGTAATTCCCGCTACCATGTGGCCTTAGTGCCCTTAGAGTGGCGGCTTCAGCTTACTTGATCACACCAATTTGTGAAGAATCCTTTTCACTCCAGCCACATACCACAAGCTTTACGTTTTCATTGCTTGTTTTACGAGAAAGCCTTAGGATCGTTAGAGCAGGGAAACGGAGTAGAAATCCAAGTAATTTAGCTGTCACAAGCAAATAAAATGCTATGTGAATGAAGCTTGGTTTCCTTTCCCTTAACAAAACAAAAATTTCATACATCCTTCTTTTGTCCTTTTACTCGTTTAATTTCGCTCTCAGCGGAAGGCATCGGCTTGATAGTGCAGCGCTATTAGAACCAAATACTTCCTAGCCGTTAAAAATAAACTTTGCACTGCATGTTATATTTCAGTAGCTAAATTCAGTAACTTAAATTGAAATCTTATATGCAACAACAATAACAAACCAAACAACAAGTTTTCAATATGTTGGTACTTACAGATCCACAGATTCTATTCTTCCTGACGTTCCGAGTCGTGATATATCACTTATCTTGTTCCTTGAAAAATTACTGAAACAAAACGACAAAATAGTAAACTGAGCAAACGAAATGAATCATGAGAAGTAACTCCAAAGTAGCACATGTATTAATACTCTTCAACGTAGAGTCTAATCAATATCAATATTACAGTGACGGGTTACAGCTAAAAGTGTGTCTCTAACCAATGGAAAAATGGTAACCTTTACTCGGGGCGTTTCCTTAGAACGTAGTTCGCGTCAACGATTTAATTGTTCTCTTTTAGTTGCTGTTTAAATTTCAACTTTTCATCTGTTCACAGTCAACTTAAACTCAAACTTCCCATACTAAACGCAACAGTGAATGAAAAAAGACAAGATACGGAAGGGAAATCCAAATGAACACTAAGTCTGCTTTGAAGAGGAAGAAACTTTCGAATTTCTTGCAGGCGTACACGAACAAATGGTATTTTACAGACGCTTCGGCTGACTGTTCAGCGCCCAAGGCACTGGGATTGCGAATGGAAGGATTTTTATAGTGCACTATTTCGGTAGAAACAGTTAAACAAATGTTAAAAAGTATACATTTAAATGCAACATTTAGCGTCCGACAGCATCTGCGCCATTAATTATAGATATGCCTGACGAGACAACCGTGGATAAATAAAGTATTCTGTTCTGTTCTGTCGGTTCTGTGGTGTCCTATCGAGATTACACATGTGGTTAACACATACTCGATGACTCGATGAGTCACGTTGGTGCATTTATGGTTCAAACATTTTGCAGTTAAGGCTTGTCATTTAATTTTATTCATTTTTGATGCGTATTACATTTATGGTTGTTGATGATGATGATGATGACGATGATGTTGATTGTTATTATTAATTAGTGAAGCACTTATGGTTTTCATTACGCTCATGGGTGATACACGCGGTTGATACAAGTGATTTCTCAGCAAATCATAACACCATCTGGTATATCGCATGCCATTAAGCGTGGAAAATCATATAGAAACTTCTGCATTTTTATAAATAATACTATATTACTTCTATTACTTATTAATCCACCAAAATAACAAAATAATAAGACGAATAAACAATTATGGTGTTAAATTACTTAAAACTGATGTTTTCCATGTTTTCGTGAACACTAAGTTTTCAAAGCTCACAACCAGACGATCGATTTTCAGGCGTAGTTAGCACCAAGCTGGAAACAAGAGTTAGACGGGTAAAGCTGCAATTTGGCGTTCCATTGCTTAACAAATTGTCTCATTGGCCATCATACTGTGAACGATGGCGATACTTACATTCCCAAGACTTTGACGAGTCCAGTGAGATCAGGAACTGCACTCAATAGATTTTTTGATAAATCTCTGCCAAAAACAAACAAACGAGCAAAAAAATCATAAACACAAATAAAGGAAAGGACTACTGAATACGCATGCATTTGTAATACGTAATACACTTATCAACCGTGGAACGGTAATGACTTCTTTTATCATAAATTAGTCTTATTTAATTTGCTTTAGTTGCACAAGAACTGTGATAGCCTCGCTGAATCTTTTCGAGTTTCAGTGACCAACTTAGATAAACAATGAACATTGTTGTGTTCTTTTTGTTAAACAACATTTCGTTACATAACTGGGCCTGTAATTAAATACTAAGAGTCAAGGGTCAGTGACAAAGTTGTTTATAGAAAAGTAAAGTTGTCTATCACGTATTTAAAGGGGGTTAGTTCCTAAAGAAAGTATTGTGTGGTGTCCGTGGAAAATTTCGTTGTATCAACTGAGTTGATAATTTAAATTGGCCACCCGTAAAGAGATTTAAATGGTGACCAGTTTCGACTGCTAGCCCTTCGTCTGGGCAAATAACTAAAGGCTAGCGCTCGAAACGTCAGCTTTTAAATCTCTTTACGGTAGCTAATTTACATGATCAACTCAGCTGATAATAACAAATTTTCGTGTATCACGTGTCTAGTCAAAAACTGTGGTCTGGTGACGTATACCTAGCCGATTTTAGCCTCGGATAATTTTCACCCCCAAAATTCTTGTTTGGCACTGTCACTTACATTAAAATATAGTTTTTGAATCGTCTAAATGTTCCATCTGCTATAGTTGCTATTTTGTTCCCATCTAGATACCTAAAAAGTAAAGTTAGTAAGGAAAGTTGAATAATATCGATTAATAGAATGCAAGTCGATAACGTTTTGTCTCGAGACATTCATGTTTTCAAGAAATGGTTTGCATAGAATACTCCGTCTGAAAAGAAAAATGATAGTGGAAAACGAGTAGCCAGAGTTTGCGCAGATGTCTAATTATTATGCATTGGTGGCACTATCTCAATTTTGATTGGCTAAAAACACGCATCTAATTACAGCTGGCACTGTTTTCTCTACGTCCTACCTACAAATAACAGTTTTTATACATGCAGAAGTGACGTCATTTTGCAGACAATAGTTTCACACACGTGAGCAACACGTTTGTTTTGCTGAAGCTTTTCTGAAATTGTATTACAGAAGTTTTTCTCAAATCTGTCTGCGTTCAGTCAAAAGTTTAATTGTAAGTTTTAAATCTTACTGGAAACATTTGTTTTGTGCTGCAACTTTAAGGTTGTAAGTTTACAAATGTACAAGTTGGCGTAGCTCGAGTGGGGTCATAAGTTAATGTTTTGTTCTCATGAAAGGGATAAACTAAGAGCCTTTGATCAAACGCCTTCAGTAAAACTGTCGTAATTCGTAATAGGGAATTAGTGTCATTTTACGGCGAAAGGAAGAAATAACCCAGCTATATTGAGTTGTCTGTCTTTATCAATCGGTTGTAATGCTTTAACGCAAAGAGAACTTGCAGTTTAGTAGTCCACGATGCTTATAGGGACAATTCTACCTGTTATACAGCAAACGGACAGCATCTTTTTTTTTGTTAGCACTTAGTAGATTCCTAATTATATTGGTAATTAATTGTATTGTTATTGTTAAGTGTCCCAGATTAGTAGAGGGTTCCCCTCTCGCCTAGCTATGTTTGCACATTAATAAAGTATTTAATTGATTGATTGATTGTTTGTTGCTGGCTGAACTCTTGCAAGTCTTGTTTTGTTTTGTCTACTCTACTATTAGATTGTTTACCGCTTTCTACGGTATGGCCATATATAGGCAATCCTTTAATTTTTGCGCTTAGTCAGAGGTAAGTCATGGAATAATGATTCACTCGTAGCATTTCTTTAGAAGTGAAGGATCAGTAAAAGTAATTTTTGGCTTGTTAGCTGTTTAAAAACGTTTTTTTTCGTACCAGATACTTTGCTTTTAGTTATGGGACCTTCGTTCGGGTATTAAAAGGTTGGAGAAATCTCATTATACATTCTTTAACTTGAGTTACGTACAGTTCCCGAAGATCGTTACCCGGACCTTCCAACATGCCTTTTTGTATTTGAGAAATCGAATTTCTGGCGAGGTCCCTGCAAGGAAACAAGCAATATTAAGACAAAGAATTTAGCGGGGAAACAATATCAATTCCATTTCATTTTGTTTACAGGTGTGTACTTACAGATGGCTCAAGTTCTGCATTGCCCGAAAAGTCCCACTCTCGATTTTCTCTAGCTTACAATAGGACATGGCTCTAAATACGGAAAAAGTGATTTGGCGATGTTAGAGATGACAAAGTTCTCAAATGCTTACACTCGCATGCAAACTGATGAGGAAGGTAGCTTTCCTTTTCTCGATTGTGTCCGCCTTTACCTTTAATTTTGGGCGTAATTGGGAAAGGAATAGAGGATCTCATCACATTCGTTTCTTTTTTTGTGCGAGTTTTTAAGGAAAGTTTATTTAGATCTTATCACGTTCCATGGTCGTTAACACATCACTTGGGCCCGATTTGGAACGTGTACGTTAGGAAAGAGTCAAATTAAGATATGACACGATAACCGACATATAGCAAGGTTTTGTGCTTGCTTGTATGACGTCACATCCTCCTTGGACCCATATACTGCACTATTACCAGTTTAGATGTGACATTTTACTTTATTCAAGGTGAAGTAAGGAGGGCATAAAGAGCGTCTGGCTGAGTTACAGTGCCGGCTAAAAGAACAGAGGCGCACAGTTAAGAGCAAGTGCACAGGAAAATCGAGCAAAAGGCGGCCACAGTCGAAAACCTAACCTACCCTCATTTTAAGTCTATAGAGAGGTACTGACGAGTTTACAAACCTCCTAGGGTTTATTTTCCGAAATACGGTCAATTTTTGGAATTATTTGAGATTTTTTATTTCGCCCGTCTGACGCCTGAAATTAGCCGCCTCACAAGGGAAAATAGACCGGCCGAAATAACTGCTTCGCGTAACCAAACATGTCAACCTATCGGCAATCTAACACTTAGTTTCTATAAAATGGACATCTAGCATCCCATTTACGACAGATTTCCGAACCTGAAGTGTAAAATTAACGCTTGTTAACCGCTTTCTAAATGGCCAGTTGACAAGAGCTCACGAATGCAAAAGTTTATAGGAAAAACTGAAATCGAGCTCCTGGTTATGGGAATTCTCCGAATTGCCCCAAATTTTAGTTTTGAAGTTTCGAGATATAGTGTTTTAACGTACATTAAAATTTTGGTTGGGTTTTTTAGCGAGCGCTTCAGAATAAGTCGACCAATTTGAAGAAATTTTGCGCTAAGTGACCTCAAATTGACCTCAGAGTGTTTGTTTACATTGACTATTCGCATCGGTTACAGTGAAATGAGCGCTCCATATTAACTAATATTCTCATTCCATATTTCATTTGAGAATGAATTTGACTTACCGTTGTATAATAGCGTCGAATAGTAGCGTGTGTTGTATTGAAGCGGCAGAATGAAGCCGATAGAGGCTGCAATCGGTTTCAGTTGTTGTCCAAACTGTTGTAGATCTGATATAAAACTTTCAGAAACTCCTTCGTCGAATTTGCCTAGTATTATATCTGATCGTAAGAAACGCTGCAGTTCATCAACCATATGCCTGGGTAAGTTGTTGAGACATCTGTGACACATTTAGATCTGTTTTAGTGTTGGAACTGGAGCTGATAAGAGGTCATTATGGAGCTGATTAGACCCGAACTATTGTCGATTGCGTGACAGATTTTGAAACACCCCTCGGGCGAAATCCTTGGCACTTTCGAAAACCCGGCTGTTCCCTTAGTAAATCAAATGGAACGGATTTTTCCACCGGAATTTGTTCACAACATATAAGGAATACCATCTGAGGTATTCCTCTTTCTTGTTTTTGTCGGAATGATCCTAAAATCCTGTAACATCTGCGGCGTTCCACTAGTTCCATGCTCCTTGGTTGACTTCCGATATGCGACTTACTGTTGTTTTTGTTAGTACCTAGTTTCTTGAAGAGTACACCCTCAGTGTAAAAAGAACACTCTATTCTATTTCTATTTTGATTGAGAAAAATTGTTCCGTTCCTTAAGACAGAAAATTCTCCCCGGTTTTTCCATTCAAATGAAAAGCGCTTCTTGAGTCTCCGAAAATCCTTACCACAGCCTCCCATCGCTTTTCCAGTGGTCTATCCCTAAAAATAAAGTAGCCAAAAATTAAAAAAAAAAACACCCAAGGGGTGAATTCACGCAACAATGGCCCTTTGAAAAAGCGTCTCATTTTCATATCAACACAACGTGTACCAGCATCCTTATTATCATGTTGCTTCCCCAAAATTCTCGCAGAGAAACAACCCTAATAACTATTCGTTTCTTTATTATTTATGTTAGTCCTGGGGTCGAGAACAGCCCCTCGGGTGCAGTCGATTGGCAAATTCGGATTTAGATCTTAAAATCTGCATATTTCGGATTTTACTGCAGTCGAACACAAAATCCGAAAAACGGATTTCGCGACGGATTTTGATGATTGAAATCCATGTCGGGGAAAGATTCCTATTGACAAAATCCGCCGCGAAATCCGTTTTCGGATTTTGTGTTCGATCGGAAATTCGGATCCAGATTTCCCAATGGACTCGGCACCCCTACTCAGCTGAATTCCACGTTGCGCAAATAATGTTTGCGCGTCTTTGCCAAAGACGTGAATCGACCAATCCCCACGGTCAGGGTTTTGCACTAGAGTGCGGAAATCATGTTTTTACTCTATGGAAGGTGAAACGTGTTCATTTCAAGAGATCGTTGGCGGGCAATCTGGTTTCAGTAGCAAGGATAATGTCTGTCAAAGTCATGCATGCCATTGCTCAACTGCAGCCGTACTATAGATAAGCATGAGTACTATAGATAAGTTGAGCTTATTCTCGCAAGAGCGCATCACTTTTCACGCCCGCAAAACATTGATCAACTCAAGATATGTCCTCGCCATCGGGAGACACTTGGTCTTGGCTGTAAACGCAACGTTCGTTAAACCTGCAGGGATTTACAGGGACCGCGCAGCAAGTTTTTGAGGGTGGTGGTAGGGGGGGAGGAGGAGGAGGGGGGCTAAAGAAAACGCGTGGAATTTTTTTCCACATCTTCAGGGATGTTGCTATCGGGTCTCAAAATTCACCATCACTATATTGAAATATCATAGACTGTTATACTGCTGATATCAACCTGTAATTACTATAAATAAGCCAGAAATCCAACGATTTTGCTTGAGCTGCCTTGAACTCAACGCTGAGTATGATATGAAGAATTATGCAGATCGAGAAGGGTGTTATCCGCCAAAGCCGAAGGCTTGAGGAGGATAACACCCTCCGAGATCTGCATATCTTCTTATCATACAAAAGCCGAGTTCAATAATTGTTTAATTATTCATTCAAAATATTTCCACGGCTCTGAAATTTAACAAAACGGTAACTGAAAATAATTAAGTGAATGATATTAAAGTTACTGCACATCATTACTTGAAAAGTGCCAAATTTACGCTTTCTGTTTGTGTTGCGGTCGGTAAATTCGTTTGCAATGTCAATGGTGGAAAGCCTGTCAGTTCTTCTATGTTTAAAACTGTCAGGTTACTAAATCGTTCCTGGTTCATCCTTGAACGGAGCCATGTTTTTAGCCTCCGAGCAGTCGAAAAGGATCTTTCACCGGCCTCACCGGTTGCCGGATTTACGAGAATAAGCTCACATAACGTGATAACTTCTTTTATTACATTCATTTTGAAATCACTGGTGATCCTTGCAATCTGATTGGATCTCAACAGTGCAATTTATTCCCAAATCGCACCAATTTTTACTCTAAATCACATCCTTTCTGTAACCGATCAAAATGAAAGTGAAATAATACTAACCTATCAAATTTCATGGATAAGCAAATATTAATATTGACAAAAAAAACTGTGATTTCGAAATGGCTGTAATAAAGTGGTAATTGAACTTCGTGTCATGCAATTTTGGTCTGAAATCATACTTGTCATTTCAAATCGAACTCGCGCTGCCGCTTGTTCGATTTTCAATCACGCGTATGATTTCAGACCAAATTGCACTCCACTCAGTTCAATTACCATTATTTATCATTTCCCGTTCTGGGTTGGGTAGCTCTTTTATTTTTATTATGATGTCGTCAAAACACGAATAATCACCATCCTTCAGCAGCACTTGTAAAATTTCCATCTGGGCAGTTAACATTGAAATGTTAACATCATCGTTATACAGTTTTTCCATAAACTTTAGCTCTTCGGATTTGTCCTGCCAATTGAGGGTCTTAATTAAGAGAGACTCAATCTTCGAATACGTATCAAAGCTTGGCTGGTCAAAACGCTGGTCAACTGAACGTTCATCATAAAGTCAAAAGCTTCAAAGTATATTCGCCTGTAATAGTCTCGTGCGGTCACAGGATATGTTGGCACCCCAGTGCCAATTTCAATCCTTCTCGGCGTGCGAGTTCTCCTTGGTAACATCGGTCCTATCGTGGAGGGATAGCTTTTACTTTTCAGTAAAACAACATCATAAAATGATCTGAAGCTCGTATTTCATAATTTTAACGACTAATACTTCTTTCTGTCTATTTATCTGCGTGTTTGTCTTTGCCAGTAACTCTGGTCACTTTCGAATAAACGATTTTTTGCTATTTTTGGCTCCGTTATTTTTGTTAAAATATTTTTTGTTTAATGTATTTTTATTTTTGCAAAAAAAGTGGGGGGCGGGGCTAAAGCTCCTCCAGCCCCTCCCTCTGTGCGGTCCCTGATTTAGCGTCCTCTTTTTACGCGCGGCTTAAAACAATGCAAAGCCAACAACGTTTTAAGAACTCTCTTTAACAAGAGTTTGATTTGAATTCGTTTCGGTAGTTCCGTTGGTTCCGTTCGTTCTTTTCCGACAGTTTCGGTTGTTTCGCAGGTTTCGGTGGTTTCGTTCCGGTGGTTCCGGTTGTTTCGGTGGTTCCGTTGCGGTGGTTTTGTTCCGGTGTTCCTAGTTTTAGCACATGCCGATTTTTAGAGCTAAATCCAAACAGCTGCCACTCGATTGCACCTGATGGACTGTTTCTCGACCCGGACTAACATAAATAATTCGTTTAACCTACCGAAAAATAAAGAAACGAATAGTCATATTAATGTGTTTTCTTTGAGGAATTTTGCGGACGAAACACCATGATGGAGATGCTGGCACACGTTTTGTTCAGATATGCAACCGAGACACTTCACGGCTATTGTTACGTGAATATACCCCTTGCTTATTAATTTTTGGATATTTTATCTTTAAAGTGGACCATTAGAAAAGTCATTTGGGGGTGGGGGGATTTTCGGAGACTAGATTTATCCCGTAGAGTGTTTCGAAATCTGTCACGCAATCGACAATAACGCCCTGCATCATTCGGGTCTTACCAGCTCTAGAGTGAGCTCTTATCAGTTCCAGTTCCAACACTCCAACACTAAAACAGATCTAAGTGTGTCACAGATGTCTCAACAACTTACCCAGGCATTTGGTTAATGAGCTGCAGCGTTTCTTACATTCACATATAATTATAGGCAAATTTCACAAACGAATTTCTGAAACTTTTACATCAGATCTAGTTTGGACAACAACTCGGCTTCATTCTGCCGCTTCAAGACAATCCTTGCACCTATTCGACTCCATTATATAGTGGTAAGTCAAATTCATTATCAAATGAAATATGGAATGAGAATATTAGTTAATATGGAGCGCTCATTTCAATGTAACCGATGTGAATAGTCAATGTAAACAAACACTCTGAGGTCAATTTGAGGTCACTTAGCGCAAAATTTCTTCAAATTGGTCGACTTATTCTGAAGCGCTCGCTAAAAAACCCAACCAAAATTTTAATGTACGTTAAAACAATATATCTCGAGACTTCAAAACTAAAATTTGGGGCAATTCGGAGAATTCCCATAACCAGGAGCTCGATTTCAGTTTTTCCTATAAACTTTTGCATTCGTGAGCTCTTGTCAACTGGCCATTCAGAAAGCGGTTAACAAGCGTTGATTTTACACTTCAGGTTCGGAAATCTGTCGTAAATGGGATGCTAGATGTCCATTTTATAGAAATTAAGTGTTAGATTGCCGATAGGTTGACATGTTTGGTTACGCGAAGCAGTTATTTCGGCCGGTCTATTTTCCCTTGTGAGGCGGCTAATTTCAGGCGTCAGACGGGCGAAATAAAAAATCTCAAATAATTCCAAAAATCGACCGTATTTCGGAAAATAAACCCCAGGAGGTTTGTAAACTCCCCAGTACCTCTCTATAGACTCAAAATGAGGGTAGGTTAGGTTTTCGTCTGTGGCCACGAATTTTCCGTTTTGCTCGATTTTCCTGTGCATTCTCTCTTAAAAGCTTGTTATACATTATAGTACTTTTACAGATCTCTTTAACACAATTAATTTACAAGCGAATCATTCTGTCAAAACCCGCAAAAATGTCAAATGTGAGGACTGGTCCAATCGCCTCATTGTTATCAGCAGCCCTGCAAAGGAAAAACTGAAATGAGAAGTGGGAAAAAAACAGTATATTTCGAAACTGAAAGGTGCAGCATAACTTATTAAGGTAAACCTTCAACCTATGCAGCCGGCTGGGAGCTGCAGGGGTGGGGAAGTGATTTACAGAAGGCAGTGGAAGGGATCCGTTAAACACCATTAACATCATTAAGATCTGTATTCTGATCAGCTCAAAGTTGAATTTCTTTCTTTTTGTGCTCTTTTGAATTGAAAAACAGCGCATACGCTAATGTTCAGCACTGGACAAAAGAGGAAGACCTTTCTTTTTCTATTTCTCACCATAATTAATTTCAATCTTTTTTTCTTATTTTTTTCAATTGTGTAACCTTTCCGACTTCGATTTATTATCCTGCTCCGTTAGTTATTGAGACGAGTACAAATTCCCCGCGATATTGTACATTTGGATATTTGTACTCGGTAGAAAACCTGTTTGACAGGTTTTTTTTCCACCGCGGGCGAAAAGCAAAACTTGTCACACTTTCTCCAAAAAACGTTTTTATTGCTTTAAATTTTATTTTTCAATACAAATTGGACAATAAATATCTTTTTAGGTGTTTTGGCCCTAAGGGCTCCTCAAAATACAGCCAAAACGGAATTGATAATTGACCACTGTACAGGGATTCAAAAAGCTGACGTCTCGAGCGTTAGCTAGCCCTTCGTTGTAGCAAATCGAGGAATTGTTGGTTGTGTATAGTTTATATGCAAAATATGGAGCTACGCTATTGGTGGTAACGTGGTAACGTAAAAAACAGGAATAAATTAATTGAATGAAAAACTTTCGTTGATACCGTGGGGATTAAGAGTGCCAATTTGAAAGATAAATTTTCGCTCGATATTTTGACGGCTTTCCGTGGTACCTTGATGTAAGGAAAAGCCGGAGATCGATATGTGTTGTTTGGAATGGCTATAACAAACATCATGGCCCGACAAGATGTAATTTATGTCGAGGCATGGTACGCACTTGATAATCCGGTGGTGGTGGGCTGTACCAGGCACGGATAGTGGCTTAACTCTAGCCAATGAGATTTGAGATGACAATAAGCGTGGCTATAAGATGTAGTTTTGCAAAGGTATTCTTCCTTCTTCTCCTCGCCATCTGATCGAGCAGATCCTCAGTAATCTTCCAAGAAAATTATCTGTTTTTCTCACTTCCGATTAATCAGCTCATAATTGTGTCGTCAACAAAGCTCGCGCTTATAAGTGAACGTTCGATGAAGAAGAACATGCCTTGATATAAAGGGAGATTTTAATCTCCCTAGATGTTCTAGTCGTCTTCCTGTTTCACCGATGTACAACTTTTTGCATAATGTACAGGTTTAAATGCGAGCGCTCGCGATGCAAAACTTGTCCTTTCATTTAAAACATTGACAAAATATCGGGCTCTAAACGATCTGTTAAGATCACTAATCGTTTCTTGTGTACCTCAGCAAATGTTATCTCTTGCACAACCTGCGCATTATGCAAAAAGTTATACATCAACGAACGCGAATCCTTTACTGTCCTCGAAAATTGCCATACCAAAATGATGCAGATCTTAAATGGCATATAATTCGTTAACTTGAGGGGAGCAGGGTTGGCGCAGTGGTGAGAGCACTCGCCTTCCACCAATGTGGCCCGGTTCGATTCCCGGACTCGGCGTCATAAGTGGGCTGAGTTTGTTGGTTCTCTACTCTGCTCCGAGAGGTTTTTCTCCGGGTACCCCGGTTTTCCCCTCTCACCAAAAACCAACATTGATTTGATTTCATTTGATTTAGCGTTGATTTGATTTAGTCTCCTCAATTAGTAGAGCTTCTGTGCTCAGCTAGAAAGATTTGAGACTTAAATAAAGTGATTATTATTATTATTATTATTATTATTATTATTATTATTATTATTATTAACTGCGTTACTATGTTTCACCATGCAGTCTTATAGCATCCCTGGATCGGGTCCACAACGGTTCCTTCTTTTTACGAAAAATGGTCAGAGTTTTGCAAATTGAAAAATAAATTAATTTTTATGGATGAAATTATATATTGATTAAAATAGAAAAAATTTCCTGTGGGAGCATACTCCCGAACCTCGAGAATAAATGAAAGCAAATTGAAAGTTGACACTTACAAATATTGGAGCCGTGTTAATCCTTTGAGAATGACTTTCAGGTCACCATATGAAAATAAGTTGTTTCGCAGATCACTGAAAGGTAATTTTCAGTGCTGTTATACCTCGCAGATCATTATGATGTTGTGGATGATGATGATGATGATGATGAAAATGATGCTAAAAGTAATATTTTAGCCGAGGAGTAGCAGGATAACGATCTGGTGGTAGCTTTTGGTACCCACCTTGTCCTGATAAGAGCAGGGGCTGACTATCCCCGCACATCTCTCTTCATGGGAAGTGTGCATTCGGTGTAATTTCAAGGGGATTTTTAAAGCGGCTAAACCACTTGGTGCTCCCTTACAACATAGAACCTCTACAGCGGGTTTGTTTGCTGAGCACAGCGAAGATCATGAGGAAAGTACTGAGTTTCTTCGTTATGAAATGAACAGAAGGTGCAAGACATACTAGGCCACAGGCTGAGGCTCGATTTTCTGTAGTACTTCTTGCATGAGCAGTGACTGACCAATAATACTAATGATGATGATGATGATGATGATGACGATAACATCTCTATTTAGACTAATTAAAAGACCGATCAGCAAATCAAATAATTCAGTTTTATGAGCCGACGATCGTAACAATAATGTATAAAATTTGAATAAAAATCTATCAAATAAGACAACTAAAAATATATTTATTTGTCTCTCCCCGTGCCCCGTCCCCGCCCAAACCCCGCCATAAATGTTAATGCAAAAAATGTATGATAATTAACACATGATTTTTTGCATTATAATACATAGTTGCTACAGTCAACCAATAGCGGTAGGAGGTTCTGTTATTGAATCGGTGGAATCATTTAAGCTCCTTGGGGTGTACATTTCCTCGGACCTCATGGTCGACCCATTGCGACCATATAATAAAGAAATCAAACCGCCGCCTTTATGCTCTAAGAAAACTGAAAGCTTGTGGGGTGCAATATGGGGAGTTGGTGGCTGTGTATTGCTCCCTACTAAGATCTGTTTTAGAATATGCATTGGTAGTGTTTGCAAATTTACCGCAGTATCTCTGCAAGGCTTTAGAAAGAGTGCAAAAGAGAGCCCTACGAATCATCTTTTGTCCTGACTTGAGCTACGAGGACACCCTCGCGCGTGCCGGGCTTCTGTCTCTAGAGGCCAAACGCCACCTGGCGTGCAAGAAATTTGTGTCGGAAACTATGCACGCTAGCCCGCTTTACCGCCTAATATCCAGCAGGGTCATTTCGTCGCAAACCTCGTATTCACTGAGGTCAGGACCATCATGCCATGTGTTACCCGGCCGAACTGACCGGTTCTCAGAATTCGTGTCAGTTAAAATATGCGCCGTATATCGATAGTGTGTAATAATGTGTATGCGATTTCTACTATATTACTACTTTATTATATTTATGTTTTATATTTATATTTATAATTGTATGTTTGTAAGTGCTTTGCCTGACCCTACCTGTAATTCAGAGAAATCTGCGAATGGTGGAAATAAACAAATATTATTATTATTATTATTAATCTGCTGAAATTTTATTGATTTTGATATAAACTCACAGCTCCATAAGACTTTGAGGTAGCTGAAAACCTCCTCTGATGAAGTTATTTTGAAGATGGCTGTAATAAAAGAGCAACAGGTTGAAGTTAATGTCAGCCAGCGGTACAGGTTTTACAAGTATAGGCTGGTGCCGTGGTTAAGGCTCTACACAGTGGTAGCGAAAAACATTTGCTTAGTTAACACTGATGTGCATAGTCTTAACTATGAACCAACCAATCGACTGACCAACCAAACAAATAAACAAGCAAAGGAAACAAACAAAAAAGAACACATTTCCATTTTAACTTGACCGCTGTAATATTTTAACGATCGTATTGATAAAAATTACAATTTTCTTTTGCCTTTCGGTACCAGTGACGAAATACTTGAGCGTTATTCCGCTGCCAGACGTTTTAAATTGCATTGACGACAATTGGTTTGCCCTACTGACGCATATACTTTCGAAGAAAAAGTTATAGCTCACAGCATCGTTGAAGCGTTCATTGAGCATATTTGGTGACACAAGATCAGGGGTCAGTGTTGTGAACTTTTAGCTGCCTTGAGCGAATCATGTTTTGTTTTTGTTTTCTATCCCACCGACGGGTGTCAGCATATTTGCAAGGTGTCGCCCTTAGCGTCCACGCAAGTGAATGTTTGATCGCAATGTGGTTTCAGCCGTGTTCTTTTTGGTAAAAACGCGTAACCAAAAGAGTCAGGGCATGAATTTATATAGCGTAACAGTCAATTTGAAACCTGAAGCCAAAAATAGAGCATGAAGATCGTAAATGATGAGACATGCTATCAATCAACATAAAGGCAGTTTTAGGCTTAGACTGCCATCTATTTGGACGAGTGAATGAAACTCCTTTACTCATTTAGAGGCATCAGTGACACATCACTGAGTAGTTTTTTCTCCCTTTCACTAAGCTAAAAAGATACTGTAACTTGTGAAGGGCCACTAAATTTCTGCATTCCAATACGAATCGACAGCTACTTACACAGCTAAGAGCGAGGTTAGACTCCTAAAAGTATTCTTTGGAATATGCTTTAGATGGTTCCTAGAGAGGTCTCTGGATCAAAACATAAATAGCTATAGGTCAGTACACAAAAAGTATAATATTATTGTATGTTTTTAGCCTTGATGAATGGTTATAGAAGTGTAGCCTTGACGATGTATGAAATTGGCACAAGTAGTTTATGGGCGCCATCATTTGAATATTACGGTGAATGGGACAAACCTCAGTAATATTTGTAAAAATCTCTCAGGGAAATTTCAAATGATATAGAAAAATTACTTAAATACATCCTTTCCGTTTGATTATTACGCTGAATTTACAATTTGTACGGTTAAAAACAAAACAAAAAATACAAATATAAATCCCACATTATAACATAGGTTTTATAGTTAATTCTTAAGGCGTAGGAACGACTTTTTTTGAGGGTCAGAATATGCAAATTTGTCACTCATTCAGATGTAAACAAATCGATATTTCGACGGCAGACCAATAGATATTGATTTTTCGAAATTCTGCCGGAACACCTCTATCGGCTTTCCGAAGTAATGTTCAAGAATGCAAAAGTCGAACCGATGAACGGAATAAAAAAAGTAAAGTAAAATAACTATATTTCAGCTCGGATGGAACAAATAAACGACAAAATTAAAGCAACGTTTGATCAAACAGCCGAACGGCAAAAGAAAATAAAACAATATTCTGTCACAAGCGCAGCTTCTCCTATGTTCACCCAATTCACGACCTCTGGAAAAAATATATGAGCCGTTCAACCCGAGATATTTTCCAAGTGTGCATAGGAATTGACGACGGAAACTTTTGACACGAATAAAGCTACATTCACGAAGCATTTTCCGTGTTATAAATAATATTCTAACGAAAACAACGCAATCTAAAATTAAATTATTTTTGAGTGGCGCCATCGCGTCTAGCCACAATGTAAACACAAGTTTGCTTTGAGAAATACTATTCGTTTTAACTAAACGCACCATTTTATTCAGTGAAAGTTTTGAATGAAACTTGTTTATTTTAATATCCAAAAGCATGGCAACAATGGTTATTTAAGAAAACGACTGCAAATGTTGCATTTCACAGCGGTAGTAAAAAAGCGTAATTTGCGTATGTCAAATTTCGAGTGAATAAAGGAGATTAGTTTCTAAAAAAACTGTGGTGCTGCGTTGGTGGGGGAGTGAAACACGAAAATTCGGTTTATCAACGCAGTTGATAATGCAAATTGACCACCGTACAGGGCTTCGATTAGCTGACGTTTCGAGCGTTAGCCCTTCGTCGGAGCGAATCGAGGAATTGTGGGTTATGTATGGTTTATATACAGAAAATGGAGCTACGCTATTGGTGGTAACATGGTAACGTGAAAAACAGGAATAAATTAATTGAATGAAAAGCGCTCGTTGATACCGTGGGGATTAAGAGTGCCAATTTGAAAGATCAGTTTTTGCTCGAGATTTTTACGGCTTTCCGTGGTACCTTGATGTAGGGAAAGGCCGGAGATCGACATGTGTTGTTTGAATGGTTAGGGAGATTAAAATGCCGAGCGACAGGTTTGGATGCGTGTTTGGCTCTAAAATATACCTGGGAAATTTCGGAAACTTCCCTGGCCTTTCTTGAGATCAAAGTTTTTATCAGCGGCAACGGTTTATGTACCGGTGTGCACTACAAACCCACCGATTCTCACAGTTATTTGTTCTATTCATCTTCACATCCATCTCATGTCAAAAACGCCATTCCCTATTCTCAATTTCTTAGACTTCGACGTCTATGTAGTGATGACTCTGATTTTTCCAACAAATCAGAGGAAGTGTGCCATTTTTTCGAGAAACGTGGCTATCCTGATTCTGTGGTTCAATCGGGCCATCACCGCGCTCAGCAGATTGATCAACGGCCAGCACTACAGACGTCACAAAAGGAAAAGAATGACAGAATCCCATTCACCCTCACATTTCACCCGCATAATAACCCAGTTAAAGCCATCATTCTTAATAACCTTAAGATACTGCAAAATGATCCAGAAACTGCTAGAATCTTTTCGGAACCACCGCTGATTTCATTCAAACGCGACAAAAATGTAGGTAACTTTCTAGTTAAAAGCGCATTCAAAACAACTGAACAGCCTGGCACTTTTAAATGCGCGCACTCGCGATGCAAAACTTGTCCTTTCATTCAAAACACTGACAAAATATCGGGCCCTAATCGATCTGTTAAGATCACTGATCGTTTCACGTGTACCTCCGCAAATGTTATCTATTGCATAACCTGCACATTATGCAAAAAGTTATACATCGGCGAAATAGGAAGACGACTATGTGACCGATTCCGAGAACATCTTCGTGATGTTGAGAAAGATGACAAAGACGCATCCAAACCTGTCGCTCGGCATTTTAATCTCCCTAACCATTCCAAACAACACATGTCGATCTCCGGCGTTTCCCTACATCAAGGTACCACGGAAAGCCGTAAAAATCTGGAGCAAAAACTGATCTTTCAAATTGGCACTCTTAATCCCCACGGTATCAACGAGCGCTTTTCATTCAATTAATTTATTCCTGTTTTTCACGTTACCATGTTACCACCAATAGCGTAGCTCCATTTTCTGTATACAGTCAAACCTCTATTAAGCGGCCCTCTATTAAGCGATCACCCTCTTTTAAACGGACACTTATCAAATTCCCAAAAACTGGTATCCTTATTTACTGTAAATGTGACCTCTATTAAGCGGTCACCTCTATTAAGCGGACGCGGTCACCATTTAGAATTCCCAATTGGCTTATTTTATTGTATTTTACCTCTATTAAGCAGTCACGTAGTCAATTACAATGCGATATTTTCACACCACGATACGCGAACCAGGTCCATTGTCTTTTAAAAGGTCATTGAACACAACATGATGTACATACCATCAGGGTAATCAGAGTGGTTCAAACTGTACTTTATTAATGAGGTTTACAACAAAGACGATTGCCTTACAAAGAACATTAGAAGTTTAGGCGTGAACTTCCTTGAAGTTACTTGATGTTTTTCTCATATTTTGTGTCACTGTTGCTGTTAACCCGATAACAACATGCTGTATAAATGCCATGGTTCCATTTTAACCATATTATATTCTAAATTTTGGAAAACCTTTTTTAAGCGGTCAACCTCTATAAAGCGATCAGTTGGCTCTTTCCCCTGGGTGACCGCTTAATACAGGTTTGACTGTATAAACCATACCCAACCCACAATTCCTCGATTCGCTCCGACGAAGGGCTAACGCTCGAAACGTCAGCTAATCGAATCCCTGTACGGTGGTCAATTTACATTATACAAATTTCGGTTGCGTTCGTTCCACAGCTTTGTGTGGCAATTTCCTCGAAATACTACAATGTTTGGCTGGCTTCGTTTTGGCGAAATCGTCCTTTTTCCTGATATTTATCCAACCATACGGACAAAAAAGACAACTGTTTAGCTTTCAAAAGGAGCAAAATTTTTAAACTCCCACGATATCTCCCTTCCTCGATAATTCATTCAAACATGTATACGGTATGTAAATATACACCACCGAGGTTAAATTGTGTTAAACTCATGAACTAAAAAATAGGCGCCATAGAGGCGCACGTGAAAATTGCTTAGAAGGTGAAAAATGCGAAAAGTAGAATTGTGTGTTTCCAGAAAATATCCATACCCCCGCCACGGAGGGAATTGGAAATACCGGAGGGGTGGGGCTTCAAAGTCCCAAGAAAATATGAATGGGAGGGGGTAGCAGACGGTTGGCTCGAATGCTCTTAAAAACACAAATGACTATTGGCTTAGTGATTTTGAGCATAATGCTGAAAATCAAACAAAAGAAAAGTAATTCTTCTTGAAAGCGCTTTGGATTAGAAGTGCATGAATGCGCGAGAAGCGAGAATTGAACACGCGAGCTTCTTTATGTTCTCACGTCTTCAACTTGCGTATTGAGACTATCGAGGATCGAGAAACGAGACTCAAGGACCAAAGAACGCGCAAACACCAACTTAAATTACCTCTAATGCAGACTCGACAAGGTTTTAGGAAATTAAATCATGGAACCGGGGAATCTTCAGGAATTTAATGCAAAAATGCATTTCAACGTTGCGCTGTCATGAGCACGCGCGAGAATATTATAAACAAGAAATGTTACAAATATTACCATCCGCTAAATATTTGCAAAGCTTTCGATTTATAGCCCGACTGGAGCAATTTCCATTTATTTGCTACAGTATTCAAAACCTTAAGGGACGAAAATCTTTCGTTGTTTACAGAAAAATAGTGGAAGGAGTCGCGAATTCCAGAGTATTTATAGAACAGAATATCGAATTACATTCCAGCATGGACTATGCGATTGTAACATTTTGCACTAAAACTTTTACCGAATGTACTCCTGCTATTTTTTCTAAGTCTTTAGTATAATTGAAATTGATTGAATGTTAGGTGAGAGCAGCAAAAACCACTGGAGGAAGGACAAATTTTTACCCTTTGCGTTGAAAACAGTACACTAATTTGCATATGTCAAAAGAAACTTGAGTCTTGAAACCTTCCGACATCACGTAACGCAATCATGATCGCATTTGTACTTTGATTTATTGAATTAGCAGCCGATATGACAGATCCTTCAATGAAAAATATACTGAATGATTTTTATAGCGATTTGCGATAAACTAAGATTCGGCTTTATTGCCTTTATGGTGTTTCGATAAGTTGCACGAATGCAATCAAATGCCTGCGAAGAGCGAGAAATACTTACATAAAATTTTGACACTTACATTCTCTTTAATAAAGAAAGGTTTTCAAATGAGTCTTCGCGGACCGATTCTATTGAATTCCCCGCAAGAGTTCTAAAGAGAAGAATAGAAAAGGCAGTAACTCTATGTGAAGGTAAACGTCAAAACTTAAAACTCTCCTCAGTAACATACAGAGTCACCGTGTTTGATGGTATCCCTGTAGGTACTTGGTCAATGAGGACGCATTTGACCCGCAATAACGTCTTGCCAAATGGTTTACAGGTACAGTTTGTGGGACACCGTGCGCTGTCACAGGACATTATGGACCATAGCATCAAGATTGCAGGTATCAGATGAACACTCATTAGTAATGGACCCTGAGAAAAAGATCAGAACTTTACTTCAAGTGATCATGAGCCATAAACAACAAAGACTCATCCAAAAAGTCTTGAGGAAAGCCTTAACGGGGAAGGAAACCCCTTAACAAAATTAAAATTTCTTTTAAAGTCCATGCTTTTCTTGACCTTTGACCATTCTTCTTTATCTTTTTGTTTAATTCAAAAAGAACATCCTGGGGACATGATGCATGTAAGAACACGCGTAAAATAGCGCTTCTGGCGCAAAATTTAATCAAGATACGTAAACTAGCCTCCTTTTCCAATTTTAACCTGCTAAGGGACAACTTCCCCCCAACCCCACCACCCAAGTGGTCCCTCAGCGGGTTAAAATTGGAAAAGGAGGCTTGTTTACGTATCTTGATTAAATTTTGCGCCAGAGACCGCTATTTTACACGTGTGTGTAACATAAATAGTGATTTTATTTCATTAAAAATTAAGGAAAGACGTCAAATGGGGTGGAACAAAAATCTCTTCACACAAATGACAAATATTATGAACATAAAAAAGATTAAGAATGGGGTGGGGAGCAATCAACAAGGATATTATTATTTGGAGAATGTTTCCATATGCGGAAACAGCTGAAGAAGCTTTTGAGATTTTTTATGGATCATCTTATGCGTGAATATGAAAGAGAAATGGATGAACGGTTATATCTTGGAGCACCATTGAATGTGAATGTTTATAAGAAATAGGCCGTCTTTATTATTCACACAAGCCTATTCCAAATGGTTTCTTTAGAGTAATTTTTTTCCTGCGATTCGCTAAACGCAGGTGAAGCACAAGTTCCGCCTATGGACGGAAAAACAGTTGCGTGACATTTTTCTTAGAAAACCGGAAGTCAATATTTTAATTACCACGTCCTTCGGACAAAGACCTAGCCGGGTAGAAAAACAAGGCCAATTTAGCCGATAACAGTAGTCAATTCTTGGCAATCTTTTCTTTTTTTACCTCTTCCATTGCTTCAACAAATTCATAGGCGATTTGTCTGACATCTCTCTGCCAAACGGGCGTAGAAAGTTGGGAGAAAACAAAGAAAATCGCATGTAACAACACAAGCATTTTCCCAAGTGGAAATATAATTTATTCAGCATATTTTTAAGTTATGATTTAATCATTACGAATACATCATACTGCTTTCTTATGCGTAAGGAAAAAAGTAATGACGATCTGACGTGTAAAAAAACCTCTCATGAGGGACGGGTGGGAATTTTAATTTCAAATTAAATCCCTCATTAGAGGTTTTGCTTTTTAATTCAACCTCTGTTTTATGAAATAAAGAGAAAACGTTGTTTTTCTCTCCCTCATATTTCAGTTCAAAGCTTCGGCAGTTTCCGCGATTTGTGTTCGGAACTCCTCCCTTATTTCTTCGCGCATTTTTTCGACATCAGGCTGCGTGGGCTGTGGAGGCGTGGGTTTTTGTTTCACAAACTTTTGGCGCAAAGATTCTTTGCAGCCTCGATAGTGCTCGATTTCACGCAAAACGGTTCGAAACTCCTCATCCGTGACCTTGTTGCCATCGATTGCGATGGAAACGCAGCCCTTGATGGAATCATGCAATGAAAACGTAACGTGATATGTGGTTACTTGACCCTGAGCATTAGCTATGCCATGCTGATGAGGCCTAACGAGGCCGAAACAGCTGTCCATGGCTGCTAATGCTTGGACTCAATCTTTGCTTTGGTAGATTTAAGGGGTAATGCCCGCTAACTTGTGGCCTAAGTACCCTTTAGAGTGGCTTCAGCTTACTTGATCACATTAATTTGTGAAGTATCCTTGATGGAATCATGTTTCGCAACAGCCAGAGCGTGAACCTCGGCGTGTTTTTCAACCTTTTGTTCTAGCTTTTTGTTGAAAGTTGCCAGGGCTGTGGAAGCCGCCCCACAAAATGCACCGACAGCACCCAAAGGAGCGCCAACTACAATTCCCACACCAGTTAAGGCCGCGGCTAAACCGCTGGAAGAAGGGGCAACCGATGCTCCGCCAAGGCCGACCGTAAAGTAGCGGACCACCTGGCCTTCTTGTATTTTTTCAACACGGTCCTGTAATGTTCCTCCTCTTCGGAGATTTGTTTTTCAATTTCGCTGATCTTTGTCAACCGGAAACTGTTTTTATCTATACTCCGACCAAAGTCGGAAAGATAATCCACTTGTCTTTCACTTAATGACACTCCCATTGAGCGCTCATTTGAAAGAATTTCCTCCCCCCGCCCAAAGGCTGGATCATGTATGTCCGGATAAAGTTTTGTGTAATGCGCCCCACCCTCAGGGGGAGCGATCAGGAAACACATTCGCAGACGACATCCCCTCTCCTTATTAAAAAGAAAATATAACAACAGCAGATTATTTTTTAATTTACCGATAACTCAAAGTAAAGTTTTTGACCACGAAAGTCAAACAGTTCTCCATTTTCATCTTTGACTGACAGAGTCACACTTTTCACATGTTCGCCCGTCGAAGCGGCACGAAGTTCTTGCTGTTCGGGTGCACGATACTTTATTGTTTCGAAAGTCTCCCCCACGATATCAAACTTGGCAAGCAGGTTTGTTTTTTCCGCATTCAATAAATTTTGGTCCCGGTCGACCAAATCGCAGTACACAAAGAAGACACTCGGAACGTTGAGCTTTGAAATAAATGTATCCGTCTCAAGTCGCCAGGAGACGCCAAGAAAATCTTGCAAATTTTGGGAAAACTGAAGTTTTTGGCTTTTATAGTTGTTAATCACCACAGCGCCGATGGGGGCATTCGCTTCTGCGGTTGCATTGGCGTTGAGTTGTTTAAAAATATAATTAAGAGTTTTTGCCAGACCTTTGGGAGTGTAATGCTCCGGAGGAAAGACTTTTGTAGACACAATTTGATCGTGAGCATTTAACAACCAAATTCTCTCAGCCAATTTCACATCAAGCCACGAATTGCAAAGCGAGCAGGAAATAAGCCGGACATAATCGGCTTTCGGAACCGGCTCGTCAAAATAGACGGTGCAGAGGTTGTCAGTTGTGGAAATGGTGATCACAACCATTTATTTAAGCGCACATTAACATTCAATTTAAAAAAATCATCCCTTTCATAAGATGGCAAAATTTTTTAAGTGGTTGCAAACATCGGAGGCCCGCCAAATTTCTAAAAATGTAAAAGACAAAGCTTGGGCAGCGTTTTTATCGAAATTCCCCTTTGCTGACAAGAGTAAATTTACCGCGGAAACCAACCTTACCGAAGACCACAAGGCAACAGGGGAAATTTTTTTCAAAGCTGGGCCAGATTATTTAAAAAGCGTTTTCGGCCCGAGGCGATGAAAAGGCTCTGGGGTTGAGAAAGAGTGGTGGGTTTCCACACCAGCTGATGAAAAATGAGTTGAAAGACTCAAGTTTGCCAATCCCGGCTATATCCTTTTACGAACCACCCAGAGCAGTTTGCAAAAAATATTCAGCAATCCAATCGATATTTATGTAACACCAGACCAACATTTTACAACGAAATTAAGAGATATATTTCAAAAATTCGACCCAACTGATCATTCGGGAAAAGAGGCAAATAAATGGTTAGCCGGCCCAGATATACATACATACATACATACATACATACACCTTTATTGCGCTCCCTGAAAAGGGCTTTTCAGCAGCAATATTTAGATATATATATTAAAAATCTTACATGAATTAAAAATAGAAAAAATCTGATAAGATAAAAGCTAAAAAAAATAAATGCAACGTTTCACGATAAATTATTTACAAGCAGTTCACATACATTCTTTTTAAAAGTCCTCAGTGAAGAAGTTAACTTTAGATCAAGGGGGAGCGAGTTCCAAACTTTTGCCCCTCGAAAGGCAAATGACCTCTGGCCAGTAGAAAGCCGACAATGTGGCAAGTTGAGTTCATTGTTATCAACAGATCTAAGTTGTCTATTATGAACTTGTGACCTATATACAAATTTGTCTTTCAGATAAATGGGCACCCGATGTTGTAAGCATTTATGCACCATGACGGCTGTGTTTAATCGTAGTTTATCCTCTATACTAAGCCACCCAAGTGATTTAAGGCCTTGAGAGATGTGGTCGAATTTTTTTAAGCCGAGTACGATCTTTCCTGCAAAGTTCTGGACCAGTTGTAGCTTCTTTATATTTGAATTGGATGTGTTTCCCCAAACAGTCGAACAATAAAAGAGTTTACTAAATACGAAGGCATTAATCATTAAAAGTAAAGATTTCCGATCTAATAAGTGCTTATTGGCAGCAACAGCTTAACTTTGCAGATTGGTGCGCTACAACCGACTGCAGCATTAGTTGGGAGATTTTCGATAGAGATAACAAAATTCTGAGTTTGCCACCCCAAGTAAGATCTTTTTATCACTTCCATGTCTATTTCACTATCAGGCGAATCCTGTTTCAGATGGGTGGGATTCAGAACATAAGCGCTTTGCCCGACGACCCAACTTTTGATCGGACAAACAACAAGTATGATGTGGCTTCATACAAAAGAATTGTAACGAGTTTGGGGTTGATCCTTCAACCGCTTTTCGTTTCACAAAAGGCGCGAATCATGGACTGGGCAGTGTTTATATTTGGGTCCGCGGCCCCTACAAAACTGGAGCACCATACCAAGGCCACGATAAGTTCAGTGATGAAGGCGGTTCTGCAAGCAAAGGGAACGCAATTCTTTACATAAAACCAGAAAGTGATGCTGAAAGGCAGGTGGATTGGTTCTGTTCCAATGAATCCAGCGGTCTTACACCGGCGGGATTGTCAAGAATAAATCAGTCAATAGAAACGTTTGTTTACTGCGTTTTGGGCGCCCAGGTAAATGTTCAAAGTAGCATTCTGGGAGATGGAGGTCGCGCCGTGGACTGGTGCGAAATGAGTTCCTTGGTTTGGTTGAAGATACGATAAGGTAACCAGACTTGGCTAAGAGCGTGCAACGTTATCAGTTGGCTGTGGATGAGGCAAAGGTCAGCCTAAATTTGGCCGTTTGTCCGGGCACCTGGCTAATTAATGCCGAGCAACATGATAATTAACACAGGAAGCGTGGTTGGTTACAATAACAGACTAAAACAGGCAAGAAATGAAATGAGTCTTGGGATAAACAACGACGTGAATCTAGACACACAAAAAAGCGGCTCTTCACCTTATGGCAGGAGGCCCTTCAAAGATAAAGGTAGCGAACAACCACCCCTCCAATCCAATCCACAAAGCTGCAATGAAAGCCCAGAACACTCCATCGGAACAACCAAAAAAACAGCCGCCACCCCCCGCAAGTTTACACAAAACTTTGCATGAAACCGACCCCAGCCTTTTGGCGGGAAACAAATCTTCGAAAAAAGACGATTCTCCTTCGGAGGAAGAACCAATTCCGAAACCAGTAGCGGACGAGGACCATGAAATAAATAAGATTATTATTGGGGTTGGAGCCATTTTGATAGCTGGGATTGTATTTGTTTCGATTTATTCAAACAGGCGAAAATAATTCACCTGTTTTTCTTGAAATATCTTTCAACCAGAAATGCTACAACAGCCAAAATAATCAGCCAGTGTGCTCGGCCAGAAAACTGACTGCCTGACCTGCGGTTTTGAAAAGGAAAGAAACGATTGAGCCGATCAGGCCGGGCAGAAGAGAAACTGTTTTTTTCCCGATCTCTTTCAACCCGTTTCCAACCCCCTTGCCGAGTGCTTTCAAAGAGTTGGTGATTGC
>JAEMWC010000691.1:202500-212500 GCA_016490735.1 Pachyseris speciosa
CTCTGTGTTTCCAGTTTAGACGGTCAAATGCTCCACCGTCAGGGCTTCAAAAAGAGCGAATCAAGTATAAATCTATAGCAAATCACTCGTTGCATGAAGCATTTTGGCATGCTTCCCGCTCAAATTAAATATTTTAATCGCTTACCTTTGCAAACCAAATCCGAAAAATTGTGCGTCAAAACTGTTTTCCGATCTCTTTTGTCGGCACTCCAAACTTTGAATAATTTCGTAAACAGCTGAAAACCTACGCGGAATCTTGAAGTGAAGAGAGAGAGAAGCGGCTCCCGTGATGAATGAATTAATTTTTGCGCGCGAAAGCCTTTAGTTGGCGACCGCCAATAGTCAAATGCTCCACCGTGTGGGACACATTTCGGGTAAAGTACCCGGGGTATACCCGGAAAGGGGGGGGGGGGGGGGGGAATGGGCGCTTTTGGAATTGACTGATACATTAGATGTGTGTTAGTCACTGTTCTTAGCTGACTCGTGAGTATAGTGTGGCAACGGGATGAGGATATAGATCCGCGTGATGTGCGTTCCCTTTTTCACGACCATCGGTGGGCGGTAAAATCTTGCAAATCATTATCTCCCTTAAGTGAAAGACAGAAAGAATTTTTGAAGGAAATTTTTCAAGACAATGAGCAGACTGGGTTCATGGCAAATCCTGATACAGTTTCAAAGACCACGAGGAAGGCGAGAAATGAAGAGAAAATGCGTGTGTTTCAGGTATCTTAGTCTCTAGCTTCCCAGCAAGTGGCTACTGACTTTTTCGTTGAAAGAAAGCCTCGCAAACCGCAAAACTAGTCATACGTCAACTCCCACTATCAAATAAACTCCTCGTTTCTAATGAACGCTTCTCCCTACCCCTGAGGTGTAAAGTTTGTATTAGACTCCCCCCTCTAATAAACGCCCCGTTTCTAATTGACGACCCCAAAAAACGCCTAAGAAACCATGGAAACACTCCAAAGAGTAAAATCATGCAATTTATTAAGTTTCTTGCTTGCTTGGACAGCATTACAAGTGCATCTTGTTCAATCCCAAATACAAAAGTACCTATAGCGCTCTTTTCTCGTCTTAATTCTGTATCAATGTGTCAGCAACTTTATTTTGGTCATCAGGGAACGGCACGTTTTCGTTTTCCACAAATTTTGACAGTGAGTTTAAGTGAAATAAAAGCCTCTTTCTAATAAACCCCTCAGATCTACAGTATTTAACACCCCTCCCTGCCTCCCTCCCCAGGACCCTAAACTTAATGGACGCCCCAGGCGTTTAATTTAGAAGATCATTTGCGGTAACTGCATTGCTCCACTTGTGTTAAGACTCTTTTAAGTACCAGCTTAATTCCAAAACGGAGGAAACCCTTTTAAAAATGAGCATTAAAGATTTTCAAGGTATGGCAACTGAACTTAAATTTGGGGTAAATAGCAGTAAGAAATATTTTCAGGCACGTCTCGAGTTGCGAGCAATAAGAACCAATCAGCGGAAACGCGCACAAACATAAAGCCCTTAGTGGGCTGGAAATCGTAGAGCTTCGCAGTTTTCGTACTACATGACAATTAACTTGCAAGCAATTTTGTAGCAAGGCATTTCAAAGTTAAACATCCCGAAGTTTAAAAGTGCTAATTAAACATCATTCTGCACATCGTTGACGAAGCAGCCGGTACGAACTGAATGCCAGATCATTATTTAAAATACCAAGATGCACGATGTCCGTCAGCTAACTCTAAAAAGAAATGATGATGTTTGGAGCTTTTAGCCGAACCAATTGCAGGTGCAGCAAATTGGGTAGGGTGTCGCTGTAAAGGGAACCATTTGAGCTGCCATCGAAGATGAGAACTGTAGTTTGAACGCCTGTTATAGATCCCTTCAGAGCGGTTAACTATGCCGGACAGTTTAGCTATACACCTTTCTTGCCCACTTACCCGAAGACAGTAATTTGCATAAATTAACCGCTTGCTTGAAGATGTGATTTTTGGAAAATAATAACGGCAAATCTGCTTGATATTTGACTGTCAAACCTAGATAAATACAATCTATAGTAAACAATCGAACAGTCTTGCGTGAAATCGCCTGAATAATATTATTTAAAAGTAAGATAGTCGTGAATAAAAAGTACGAAAAATCGTAATTTTGCCTGAGGTATACATTGTAAATTGATTAGCCTTCAAAAACTCATGGTTCCCGCGGAGTTTCTAGCATCAAACGATTCACAAAGAGTGAAATATTCACATCCAGTCTTAATTTTGATGAAAATTCAAATACCAGGGCGAGAAAAGTTTGTTTAAAGATATCTTTTTTTCAACTTTTTAAAAAACTATTTCCCCCACTTGAAAATGATAAGGCACAGGAGTCACCAGGGGGGGGCAAGCTGAAAAATTGATAACATATTTCTTTAGAGAAAGGATGAAAGTTTGCTATGATATAAGCAGATCATTATCTGTGAAGTTGCTCTTTGAAATATTTTCCTAACAAAACTACAATTTTCAAGGTGCAAAATGTTCCCAAAAATGCTTTTTGAGGCCTAAACTCCCCCCCCCCCCCCCCCCCACCTGATGCTCAGCTCAGGTTTTTGTTAGAGATCAAACCAATACTACGGTGAATAGTTTCATCCCAAGGACTAACTACCCAAAAAGTATCAAGGAAGGTTTTGTTTGACCATTTTCAATTTTGCTCAAGCCTTAGCGACATTCGCTCTTAAGAAAACCGGTTCCGTCTCTTTTGAAAATCCTGTTTTTACCACCATTTGGGCCGAAGGTGTCAAGCTTCATCTCATTTTCACCTTTTTTTTTCCGAAACCAATGGGGTCCAATTTTGAAAAGTTCACTCTTGGGAATCGCTTTCTAATCCAGGCTTTTTCTTTTTCAAGCAACGCTGGCTTGTCATCATCATGAATGAAACCACTCAGTAAAGGTATGTCTTCATCAAAAGATTTGTTTGGCAGCCCGCTGTGTTCTTCTTGTGCGGTTTGCGTTTCTGCGGACTGTATGGCGTGGATGCAGCACCTGGCTGAAAGCGGCCGGTTGTGTCAATCTCCTGTTCATCATCATCATCATAGTCAAGTCGGTAGTTAAGGTCAGGCTGCTTAATTCCAAAGTCTTCCCCACCTTCCGCCATAATCTTTCAGACAACGCACTTTATTCACCACAATTA
The DNA here is from genome assembly GCA_016490735.1 of Pachyseris speciosa. Classification (NCBI taxonomy): domain Eukaryota; kingdom Metazoa; phylum Cnidaria; class Anthozoa; order Scleractinia; family Pachyseridae; genus Pachyseris; species Pachyseris speciosa. The sequence goes on from JAEMWC010000691.1 coordinate 205,648, forward strand.
ATTTTAAATTGAAGAAAAAAAAAATTGCATAGCATAATTGCAGTTTTTCCACAAGAGGAGAATAATGTCTGTGCAGGAAAACATTCTTCCGACACACAAAGAAATGAAGGGCAAGGAATATACGTTCCTCCGGCAAAAGGTTCACAATTTGCAATATTCACGTAGGCACGAGATATATTATCAACCACCCATCCCGAAGCCCTCTCAGACCATTCATTAATTTCACCTTGAATCTTTCCAATAAACCGATTAAACTGGTTTCGAAATTCAGCTTCATAGTTTTCTTGAGTAAAAAGGCCGGTTTCTCCTTTGAAATAGTGTTTCTGTGTTATAATAGTAATAGTGTTCCATTCCAAAACTTGCTTTAATACTTCCAAATTTTAAAATTCCTTCTTCAATGGCATCAAAGGCTTCTTCTTTCATAATATTTACAGAAAAACCTTCTACATTGTTTTTGTATTCGTTGTTTGGATCAACATCCATTCTCCAAACGTCATTCCATTCCTGAAAATTGGTCCTTGCAACGACGAAATGATCCAAAAATTGCTCTTCCAAGTCTGGCCCCTCTTGTGCGGCTTGTCCAGCGGACGGGTCATAAAACTCATTCAACACCTCTTCCTGCATGCGTGCTGCAGCCATTTATCTTATGTCCCTTTTCTTTAATAGGGTGTATAACCTAGCGCAAAATTTTTGTGGCTTGGTTGAAACTGGTTTTAACTGGTTGCCTGGCCGCTGTAAAACCCTAAGTTCTCAATGTGCGCATTTGGGGCTTCCACTATTGCGCTATTATGTTACACACACGTGTAAAATAGCGGTCTCTGGCGCAAAATTTAATCAAGATACGTAAACAAGCCTCCTTTTCCAATTTTAACCCGCTGAAGGACAACTTGGGTGGTGGGGTTGGGGGGAAGTTGTTCCTCAGCGGGTTAAAATTGGAAAAGGATGCTTGTTTACGTATCTTGATTAAATTTTGCGCCAGAACCGCTATTTTACACGTGTGTTAAGATACAATAACATTTTACCCACCCTTTTTCGACGTGTAGATTCCATCTTATGAGAATGAATATATGAAAATCATATATTACTGCCAAGATGGAAATATTTGAAGAACCCACACCAATGAATAAAGAGAGCGGTGCTTGATTTACTGCTTGAAGAGGTACTGGAAGAGACTAACAAAAACACCTACAAATTTGATCTATGTCAAACGTTACAACACTGGATTTACGTCAATGGTCGTTACTTTTGAACCGGATCTTGTTTAACGTGTGACGGTTCGTAAGTGAGCTAGCATGACAATAGAAAGTTGAGTTAGATAACCAGATATACAATTATTCAACTTTCTAACAAATCATGTCAAAGATCTTGGGAAAGGAACTTTAAGTTACTCAAACCGCTAATGCAAGTGTATATTCTCGCCATCAATTCAATATTCTTATATGTTAAACAGTTATAACATAGTGGCGAAAATTAGTGATTGTAGATTGGTCGAGGAACACGGCATTTTTTCTGAAGAAGGCAAAATTACTCGCTCTTGATTGGTAAACTCGATCACTCCTGATTGCCTGAACGCACCGCTTTCACATTCAGTTGCTTTCTTCATTTTCTTTCATTTAACTCGGATTGACTGAATACGTTAACTAAGGCATAATTAAGTGCTAGCTTAAAAAGGTACTCCAGAAGGTGAATTCTCAAGTTTGTAAAACAAAGAGCAAGAGATTTTGTTTCGTGAAATGATTAAAACTTGTTGGACTTGATGGCGCCCTCTGGTATACGAGTTATGCCTCGTCTGTTCTTTTTTTTCCTTTTGCAACAAAAAGTTACTTAAGATCTTCGTTGCATTCATATCTCATGATATCTGTATAGAATGTAACGGCAAAACTTGTTGCTGGTGAATTCTAAAAGAAAGAAGCTTCCGAGGTATAATTCATTATACAAGTATTTAAGTCTTGCGATTTACGGAACTTTGCGTCGATTGGCAAGGCAATAAAAAAAGTTGCGTTGTGATTGAAATTCGTTATACTTTCAACTCTTTAAGTTGCGAACCTTACGGAATTATCTAAGTTGAATTGGTTAGATACTTGCAGATGAGAAGCACGATCCGGGATGAGACTGGTTTCTAACCAGCGCTACAAGTTCCATACCTTATTTACCCGAGAGAACTGGCGCCGAGGTGCTTATTAAATCTTGGGACTCGCGGATACAGCGCTTATTTGAGGGCGGCGCTTATTAAAAATTTTCATTTGCGAATAAAATCCTCCATATTGTTTTGTTCAAAAACGACAACAACAACATAACAAAAGTCATTTTTTATGGTGTGCATCGATTACTCCTTTGGGATATAAATCAATTTTAATAAAAAATCAAAGTGGCTATCACCCGATAAACTCGGAATAAATGATAACCAATACCCACTCGTAGATGTTTATACCGATTCTTACACCAAAGAATCGAGCCATAATCAATGGCCAAAGGTCCTTCGGATCATTTCTTCTCTTTCAGTTTCCTAAAACACCTTTCTTAGAATCCTTGCTGTTCCCAGCAATACTGTTTTTTGCAACAATCCCGGATGATCGTAATTCCTATCGGCGCGAAATCAGCCGAGTTATAGAACTTAACTGTTCCGAGTAAGGGCACCATTGTGCGGCGATTATTCGAAGGCGGCGATAATTAAATTTTTACTTTCAACTGCGGCGCTAGTTCGGTGGCGGCACTTTTTGTCGGGGGACGCGCGGGGCTAGTGACTTTTCTATGTTGTTTCAAATTTAGACTGAGAGCTTTTTCACATTTATTACTAAGGTTTGTTCCATTCACCGTAATATTCAAACGATGGCGCCTATAAAATACATGCCAAATTCATGCACCGTCGAGGCTACATTTCTATATCCTTTCATCAAGGCTACAGACTTAGAATCATATTTTTTTACTTTTTGTTTATTGGCCTATAGCTATTTATTTTTTGAACCCAGATACTTCTCTAGGAACCATCTAAAGCATGTTCCAAAGAATACATTTTGGAGTATAACCTAGCTCATAGCTGTGTAAGTAGCTGTCGATTCGAGTTGGAATGCAGAAATTTAGTGACCCTTCAATAAGTTTCAGTATCTTTTTAGCTCAGTGAACGGGATAAAAAATCTACTCACTGATGTGTTACCAGTCCTGAATATCCCTATTTTTTAGGACAGGCCTGACTCGTGTTTCAACAAATAAAAATCTATGTTAGAATCTGAGTGTCACGTGTCAAAACACTGTCAAAACAAAACCACACTTCAAAATGGCGGCCAGAGAATGATTGTTCAAACTTTGAGCGCGCTTCACAACGCTTCATTATCTCTTTGTTCGAACGAGAAATGACGAAAACAGTTGAAAGGTATGGCCAGAGCAGTGATTTTGTAACCGGACCGGATGGTTGCGAGAAGGTTCCCGAAATACGTCCACGATCTTCAGATGCACTGGATGCAAAATCAACGTAATGTCAGAGCTCAGAGCTTTGATATGTAAAAATTTCTCTAAAGCCGTAAGCAATTATTATGTGTCTTCGCCTCGGTTATGTTCACCATCAGCTTTCCAGGATTTGCTGAGAAAAATTGCTGACCGCTTTATGGCTACAACAGCTACAAGCTGTCCTCCTTTTCTAGCCTGTTCCAGGTTCTCAGATATTTGGTGGGACCGCGCTCGACTGTTCGTGTTTCGCTCTTCAAATATCTGAGAGCCTGGAACAGGCTATCCATTTTCTTGTTAATGAACCTGTAAGGATTGGACATTTTAGAAGGGGACTGGTCAGTTGAAAGCAAATAAAAAATGACTATACATTGTATGATGAATTGTCTTGTTATTTTAATTAAGCTTACGTGCATTTCATTTTTCTAGAGTTGTCTTATAAGCAAAACGATTTAATTGTCTGGGCTTAAATGTTTCTTTTTTTATTTTCATTTTATTTTCATGTTCTACAGATGTTTCATATAGAGTAGAGTTATATCACTTCTGAATTAAATTAGCTGTTCGATCGGGTGAGAATTTTCTCTGACCAAATGGTGCTTATTTTAACAGATAGGTATACTGCTATTTATTTTGTTTTTGGAAAAATTGTCTAGAAAAACAGGGTGCGTATTATATACGGGTGCGCATTATACACGGGTAAATACGGTATTTACGAGCAAATACTGGAGATATGAAAGCTGTTACACGTACCCCCCATACAAACCAGTGTTAAAATTAACATCTCAAAACAAACCATCATTTGAGCCACTGAAACTAAGAAACAAACGTGTATCAAAAAGAGTACAACATCAAAGCCTTCTAAATCTAGAAATTTACGTACATTAAAATTAACTAAACCCAGAGCAAAGAATGTAGCATCAGAACCAAGTCAATCTCTAGCGAAACCTCCACTGGAGCCGACCACAGGATGTGACAGCAACACATCGCCACAAAGCACTCAAATTAAAGCTGATCAATGGGATACTTTTGCTTCTGATTTGTGCTATTCTTTGAACGAACCTTTGAGGAAGGAAGGTACATCACCTTGTAAAACAGCCTATTCTTTTGTACCAGAAACTGTTTCTCTCAAAACGTACAGGTCACGATTTGACATTTGACGAAAAAACGAATAACAGAAGTCCTGTATCTCGAATTTGAGCACGTGAACCCAGTAGGATTTGTGTCAAAGAGGTGGGCAATTTTGTGAACAAACCAAGAAACTAAGGCGAATCTGCAAAAAAATACATCAGTAAAAATGTTCCAAGATCTTCAAAAATTCATTTCTATGTTAAAGGTGCCTTTGCATGCCATAGTTTTATCGATGGGAATAACAGAACGCGTATGATAGGGCGCTTGTGGTCAAAGCATGAACTGAGGCTAACGAAGGAGAAATTGAAGTGGATATTGAAAGAGGGACAATATCCCAATATGGAACCGTACTTTAATATCGGTGTTTACAAGACTCAAAATCATAGGCTAAATCATTGCCGCTTTATCCTTCGGCCATATATTTTGAAATCTCATATTTGCGTTCACGACCCTTTGATCTTGGTTCTCATGTCAAACGACAAGTGGCAATGACAACCTTGCACGTCCTCTCCAAGCTACATCCTGCAATCAGTTTCCCCGAGCTAAAAGCCATTATGGCTGTTGTTAATTTATAAAATCAATTGCACTCACCGGGAGTAAAAGTCACAGAGAGGTTAACTTGCTTCCCTGGTGTCAGAACAGGCCAAGGTGCAACACTGAAGCTGAAGGTGTTATCCTTAGGAACTGGGGATACTATCATAATGTTAACCAATGTGGCTAGAAAAATATCAAAATCTTTTAGCATAATTTATAAAGCAAGTTTTCGCCTTCCCTCCTCCTCTTTGTGCACCTTGTATTTTAGCTTAGTTTATCCTTACCTTGTTTACTGTATATCAGTATGGGGATCGACCTATCCTTCTAATCTAAATCGCATTTTTTTTACTTCAGAAAAAGGTTTTAAGAATCATATCGAGAAGCGCATTCGATGCTCATACTGAACCAAGTTTACTTTGTCTTTTTAAGAAAGGCCTCCCTCCTGATGCATTTAATGAAATATTTTTGCTGACTAATCAAATTCATACAAATTCATTACAAAATTGTTGCAATATTACAATATTAAACTAATTTATGTTTTCTGTTAAGAAAGCCTCATTCCTGATGCATTCAATGAATTTTTTTTGCTGACTAATCAAATTCATCATTATGATACTAGAAACTCCATTGCCTTTTACTTATTTTCTCGTAGACCAAATATCCGACAGTTTGCAATACGCTTTTAAGGTCCTAAATTGTTTAATTCTTTCAATACAGAAATTCAGAATGCTGACAGTTTTTCTCAATTTTAGTCTAAATTACGAACTTTCCTCCTGAACTGACCTTATTTTGTTTATTTTGTTTGTTTGTTTGTGTTCTTGCTTTTCAACCTAATTATGCTTACAAATTAAATAAGACACGTCTAAATTATCATTTTATAGTTGTATTTTTCTCGAGGTGCCTGTAGCCCGAATAAGCCCTAATGGTTTCTATATGGGCATCCTCGCCTAATGCTTTTCTTTTATCGATTATTTAATATCTCTTGTAGTTTAATATATATTTATTTTTTAATTTAAAACAACAATGACTGGCAAAATAAACTGAAACTGAAACCAAAGAATAATGATAGAAACCTGATAAAGTGTTTATCTTTCGAGAGTTTTAATTTTTTAATTTTGCTTTCTTTGCTTTGTGCATGATTACATTATTGGCAAAGCTTTCTCCGCTTTGTCAATTAGTGAGAAGCAAAGCCAAAAGCGGTTCAGTTGAGCACACAGTTCGTGGGGGAGGAACGCGTGACGAGCCCAAAGAGGGGAGGATGCGATATCTATGGCGATTACTATAAATGGGTTTTCTGACAAAATGTAGCGAAGCAAAATCGACAGAAATAGTTATTCTGACGGGACAGATTAGCTAATGGGGTTGGGACTGAGTGACCTGAATTTGTGAATGCGTTTCAGATATGTATAGTATGCCTTTACGATTTTATCATCATCCTTGGCCAGCCCTATTTCAGCACCCGAGTTTTAGTTTGAGATGTATATATTTTCTGGCTTTGTATCAGTGACTCGGCCCGCAGAGTTAGCGGCACCGCACCAGGTGGCGGTATAAGTTTCCTTTTTTCCACAAAGTGGATTTGGGTTTTCGTATCCGGCGGAGTCGCATTCATTTGTTTTGCTTCGAGAGATGCAATTATGTATTGTTTTTCTAGTACTATATTAGTGAGTAATGACACGAGGTCGTGGTTGACTTATAGGCCCCTGTATCTACTCAGTTGCATGCGTCTTATTGGTTTTTGACCAATAAAGAA
>JAEMWC010000691.1:217500-320000 GCA_016490735.1 Pachyseris speciosa
AGGTTAGTCATACTATTACAACAAAAAGAAAAGATTTACCTATGTGCCTATGTCTTTCTTTAGTCCTTTTGGAAGCGTGTTACGAGCTCGAATGTAGTTAGAGGAATGTAGTTTGAAGTCCAGCAGTACGCAGGGATGTCGGAACAGGAACAAGGAGATTTATTCCACAAGAACGTAGTGATTACTGCTTACACAACCCACACTTTTACACAACTCACAGCTCTTCCAGGCTTGCAAGTTAAAACGCGACCTCTGTCACACTTAACTAAACACGGCCTCTGCCAAATATAAACGCGAATACTACTCTATCAATCGATTACTCTAAATCTCTAGCTCGGTGGCTAATATACCTTTTACATAAAATTCTAGAACCTTCTTAAATAGGCTAAAATTAGTAGCATTACAACATTGACGAAAACTGCTGATTCATGCTGACGTGATGTAAAAATAAGCTGAATTAATATTCGAGAATATTCTAGACACGCAAGAATGTTCCAGACAGTCATGCAAGGCTTAAAAGCAATTTTTATACATAACAAAGCGATTCCGTTAGCGCGAAGACGGTTTTTGTCCGTTCGATTTCTAAAACATAATAGCTTCAAGCGCGTCCGATTAACGTCTCGAGATTCAAGTATTAACTATTATAAAAACCGAACGGAGAAAAACCGTCTTCGTGCTAACGGCATCGCTTCCAAAAGGACTAAAGAAAGACACAGGCACATAGGTAAATCTTTTCTTTTTATTGTAATAGTATGAATAACCTATAAAGCTTATAAATATCTTGCCCTCGGGCTCCATATGATATCTTGAACTATTATAGGCTATTATATAATGGCTAGCAAGTACTTCATAAGGAGATATCTAAATAAGAGGGAAATTAGTGTGATAACATTTTTCAAAAAGCGAAGCTTAAGTTCACTCTTTGACGTACTCATAATTTGATTTTCAGCTTCCCTGACTCAGGCCACGAGTACACTTGCTTCCTTTGATTTCAAGTTTGTCTTAACTTGGTGGGAAAATTCAAGAATACTTACAAAAATGCTGTGAACCTAACTTATCTACTCAAAGCTTGAAAACGAAAGTTTGGCGAATCTGTTTCCGCAGAAACCCAAAGCCCTTGAGGAGCCCAAGCCTAGACTCGCGCGAATGCTCACAAAAATGGCAGTTATCTTACGTAGCCACTCGAGCTCGAAAATGAAAAAAATCGATTTTGTTCGCACAGGAAACTTATTTGGATTTAATATGGTGGTTTAGGTTTATTTGCAACTAAACAACTATATCACTTTGGTGTTTTTTTTTTATTACGGTTTATCTCGCCCGGACTATTGATATACGGATGAATTCGGTTTCCTCAATTTTCAAATCGTTGAAGTGTTTAGTGCTCTTAGCTTTTCTTCCTGAAATAATAGACAACAGTGATATATATTCGCCTTTTGTTTGTTGTGTGATTCTACAAGACCACTTCACCGGTCTAGCAACTTCGCCGTTCATGTAAGTCAACTTGGCAGCAAGTCTTCTAAATGATATGGAATCCTTCAGGAACATGTCTCAAAGGTTATGCACACTGTAAGATCCGATCCATCTTAACTGTTTCGCATCAACTACGACCATTCTTTGAAAGTTTCGAATCGTGCTAGAATGGTCCTTATAAGATAGGAATCTTACGAGATCCTTCCTCAGCGATTTCTATTCCTTACGATATTGGTTCTTATAAGTTTCGAATGTTACCCGATCCTTCCTAACGATTTTGAATCCTGCAGGAAAAGAAATCTTACATTCCGTCATTCCTTTCTTCAAGATACACTCGGTTGATAGATCCACTTTTCAAACCGGTTGAGGTAAATGCTTCCTAGCAAGGTAAGCTAGCAATCATAGGGGGTTAGTCCCAAACCTGCAAAATATTAAATTGCACCCTGCATTTTTTAAGAATCATTTTTGTGTGTCTGAATACACTATCTACCTATACTATACGATTCGCTCTGACGAAGGGCTAACGCTCGAAACGTCAGATTTTTAATCTCTTTAATTTACGGTGGTCAGTTTAAATTACCAACTCCGTAAATCATAGCAATCGTTTGAAGGTTAGTCTGAAACCCGGAAAATATAAATTGCGTCTCGCATTCTTATTTTTGAGAATTATTTTTTCCGTACCTGAATACACTATCTACCTATACTATCAATGCGACCAGCTCAATTCATTTAAAACCACCAATCGTGCAAGATAGAAGAATTTAATTAATGAATATGTGATGACCACTTACATAGTCATTCATCAATCCGCTGTTCAAATATATGATTTTCACATATTCTTAGTCAGAAAAATTTAAATTCCTCATAATTTCGTTACAAAATAAGCGTTAGGAAAAATTAAATTTTCGAGAATACACGATTCAGCTCACAGCGTTTCAAGTTTTATCCCTGCAAACGCCTTTGTTCACGGTCTCTCCCTATACCGTACATAATAGACATGTTTCCAACTGTTAGCTAAGCCTGGAGAATCAAGTCAGGTCAGTAAAGTCAGATTGCGCACTATTTAGAGCATGATAAAATATAAACAGAGTACAAGGAAAGACAACACCAACATTAAAAAAAAAACAATACTCAGGAAAATAAGGAATGTTAACACACTTGACAATGTTAAGTGAGCAATTCGCAATCAGTTAGTGCTCATTTTGACCCAGTAAAGGTCAGGATAAAAAAAATGACATTTGCACAATTGGAGTTGCGTAGCCAATGGGAGGAGGGTATGGCAAAAGCGTACTCACTCCATAAATATATGTGGTGAATGATCGATATTTGGCCACGAGGCTACCCAACAACACAACTTCTATAGGGGGGACGATGAAATGAGAAACGCCCCTGGGAGAAGCCCAGATGAGGTCAGGCAACAGAAGCCTACGGGAGCGTACTACTGTAGCAGGAAAGGTTCTGTAAGAAATCGAAATTCAAAATAAAAATCCTATACGCAAGTATCCTTTTGTAAATCACGTTTCACTCATTCCCCAACTACCATTTCCCACCGCTGTTCACCTTAGATTTCTAATATCAGATATTTAACTTCCTTTAAATTTGTTTTATTTTATTCTGTCTTCAGAGATCTTTCGAGAAACTTTCCGAAAGCTGTTCAACGAAACGTCTTCCGGAATCTCACCTCACTGAAAATCATGCAAGTTTATGAAAATATTGTTCCGTTTTATGACGGGATAAGTGACACCACTTTAGCAGTTCCTACATGGTTTTGAATAAGAACATGGAAAATTGCCAACATCTACCCAAAGTGTTTCCCTTTACTTGCTTTGGTGCAATACGTTTTTTCTAAACACCGTTTAGCGTTTATTTACAAGGAAAATGAATCATATGCTATGCCTTTGCATTAATTTAGGAAACTCTAATTGAGCTAATGCGAACGTCATTTCCCGTAATTGAATAGGCGTGTTTCTTTTACACCTAATCACTTAGGTTTTGAACCATGACATATCTGAGGGAGATTGAATTCTTATTGAGAAATAAATATTTTTCCTAATAGAAATACCCACTCTACTATTATCAGTCCTAAATACGGATTTATGAATTTTCTTCTTTTAGCAATCTTGACAACAACAGCATTAAAGGTGGATTTTATCTTCCTACAATGGTAGCAAAAATGTGAGTGTTTCTTCCCTGGGCAAACAAAATAAACGGAAGCGACACAGCATCATCAGTGAATTCGTAGGGTTCCATGATTTATTTTCTGCGAAGCGAATATGAAAATCGAATAATTTGAATAGCCTCTACTCAAATGTTTTGTCCTTGCTGGTTATTGAATCATTATATTGAGTTATTATTATGGGTCAAGTAAATGATTACTTTATAAAATTAAGACTTAATCATCATAACCACGATCACCAATATCGTGTCCATCAGCATCACCATCACCATCATCATCCTGGCTGTCATATATCGTCATCAGCATTATCATTGTCAGTATCATCACTATCACTATTTTTTTTTATTTTTCCAGCACGATTCGAGAGAACAGTCTATCATTATACGACTTAGGAATAGTACTTGCAAACCAAAAGATATTAACTTCTTGTTAGTATACCTTTGCTTTTCTGTAAAAAAAATAAAGATTATATATATATATATATATATATATATATATATATATATATATATATATATATATATATACAATGTGTTTCTACCTACTTCTATTCCATTCCTCCTCTACATCTTAAAAAAAAGCTTAAAGAATTTCTACTTAGTGGATATTAACTTAAATTGGCTGTAAACGTGCATTTTCTTTAAAAAATGTTTAAAGCTTGTTTTACTTTTGCTTCACCCATAATGCTATTGTTTATTCGACTCGTTATTTTAAGCCCTGTTGAGGAAACCTGATTCTTTATAAGTCCCGCTTCTTCCAGGTTTCCTCGCTATCTGTGTCCTTTAATTTTCTGAGTGGTGGGGGTGGGGGAGTAAGGGGGGGGGGGAGGGGGGCTAAAGAGGAACGCGTGGATGAAATTTGGGGGGAGGCATGCTTGGGATTGAGGAGCCGAGGATAACACCCTCCGAGATCTGCATATCTTCATATTAGCCGAGTTCAATAATTGTTTTATTATTCATTCAAAATATTTCCACGGCTCTGAAATTTAACAAAACGGTAACTGAAAATAATTAAGTGAATGATGTTAAAGTTACTGTACATCATATACTTGAAAAGTGCCAAAATTACGCCTTCTGTTTGTGTTGCGGTCGGTAAATTCGTTTGCGATGTCGATGGTGGAAAGCCTGTCAGTTCTTTCTTTGTGTAAGTTTAAAACTGCCAGGTTACTGAATCGTTTCTGGTTCATCCTTGCCGTGAACGCAGCCATGTTTTTAGCCTCCGGGCAGTCGAAAAAGATATTTTTCACCGGCTGCACAGGTTGCCGGACTTACGAGAATCAGCTTACATAACTTGATAACTTCTTTTATCATTTCCCATTCGTGGTTGGGTAGCTCTTTAAGTTTTACTATGATGATGATAATAATAATAATTAAATAACAATATATAATTATAATAAGAACCTTCCCAGAATTCTTTGCAGCTGGAAAATCGTCAATCCCAAATAACTTGGTCAGTTTGAGGGCAGCAAGACCCCCACGTTGTCTAGAAATAAGTCTTACCATAAACTAATTATTGTACAAGACTAAGGGCGATGACATCATTGGTCACGTGACTTTGCTCACAAGTGCGTTTTTGCTCACTGTGACGAAGTTATTTTGTTATTGCAAAAGCAGTCAACGTGGTTTGAAGCACAATGGTGTGAGCCATTTCGGACTGCCCGGGTACCGAACAAAATATAACTATTAAGGGAGGTATATACAATTTTCAATAAGTGGGAGTCTGGGTACAAGTGCTATCTCGCGTTGCATTAAACGCGAGGAAACAAAAATTTGGATATTGGTAGATATTTTTATGAAATATACATTTTTGTCATTTTTAATGCTGTGACGTCATCGGTCACGTGACCAGAACGGACCGAAGTTTAATATTCGCTCTACAAGTTTACTAGAACCTTTCTCCAAGAATATTTTAAAGCGAAGTTGTAGTTTAATAAATAGTGTTTTAAAAAATGGCCATGATTACTTTTTCCTAAAAAAGTGCGGCAGTAGAAAATCTAACTGAAAAGTTTGTCAGCTTCCTGCTTAACGACCATTTGAGGTAGGAACAAAAGAAAATTTTGCCTAAGGCTTGAGAGTATGCTCTTTATGATGGCGTTGTCAGTTTCTTCTAATTTCAATTGCTTTTGGCGATGATCGATGCTTAAGATTTTTTTCAGAGGAGAGGGCCTGGAGGAAAGAACGAAAACGAGGCTATACTTTCGCGCGCTTTTTTTTCACTGCGACGCCGCGCCACAAAAGGTTAGCTAGAAAAAAAAAATTCCAAGGACTGGACAACGGACTGGACTTGCATTTTCTTTAAACGGAACTTTTGACGACTTTTTTAATTATTTTTTTTTTTTATGGCTGTTGTCTGCTCAGGGACAATGTATACCTGAGAAGGTAAGTTGATACAGATAGTTGTTGCTGTTTGTTAAAAAAAACAACAACAAAAAAAAAGCGCGTTTGTGGTACACTTAAATGCACTTCCCACCTAAAAGGTGTTGTTTAATTCTTGAAATTATAAAACTTAAACTAGAAGTTGCAGCAATGCGAATCAAATCAAATTAATGCTAACATTAAATGAAACAATTTAAGTTGCTTAAGGCAACCGATGCAAGCTCAGTAATTTTACTAAATACGATATTTGAAGGTTAAAAACGTATCTTAAACAGTGACGGAATAAATGATTACTTTATTTTCAACCGGAACTTAAGACGTTACCTTCATTCGCACAGACATCAAAACTTTATTTTATACTGTCCATGAACTAAATTCCCTATTACAATTATAACAAAGTGTACAATAAAGCCATTATTCAAAGTATTGGCCTAAGAAAAATAATTGCGCATAAACAAATACTGGAACAGTTCGTGCTTTCAAATGGATTACCCAAATGAATTACACGATTCCGACACATAAGTTTAATTTGAGTGGCGAAACATTTTGTTGTATCTGAAAAATTACTGTACTACACAAAACGTTTTCACAGAGGTTGTAATGCATGGGGGTTCACATAATTTAATTCAATTTTATAAAGCTAAAAATTGTATGTCAAAGATTCAGCAGAAACAGAGAAAAGTTTTAAAATCATGGCTGTTTGTGCGAGTTCGTGTACGTACGCGCTAAACGCGGAAAGTACCTAAGCTTAATAACTCTGAAGAAGTCAAGTACTTAAGTTTATGTCAAAACCGACCAAGAACCAGTCGAAAAAAAACAAAGCAAATAATTGTTTTAATAGATTTGGCAGTTTTACAAAGTGTTACGCTTCTGGTTTGTGGCACCTATTTACAATGGTAGTCTGAGGAAAAACCTTTTTACAACAATGTTTAAATTATAAGCTTAAGCATACGGTAAATTTCATTTGAATCTATTTTTTAAACTGAGGGGAAATTAAAATGTAATTTGCTATAAGAATGGGTCCAACACAGAAATCCTGAAAACCTTCTTCACAAACAAACTGACGATAAACTTGAAAACCAAATTTGAGAGAAGGCTTACCTTCTTGCCGAGCCATACAAAAGTTGGGCACGTAAACAAAGACAACGCTTATCTGGCTTATCGGTTGACCATAAGTTTTTTGAAGAAAACGACTAAATAAAAGGGCGACGGTAAATACCTTCTCCAATCGTCGAAAAGGCTACATCGGGCCACTGCGTAAATCGCACATCCTTCGTCTTTAGTCATGCTCAAAGCACAGCGAGAAAATTTATGTGTTGTCGAATGCAGTCGTGGCGCGAATTCAATCCCTTTCACAACGCTTTAGATACATCCAAAAAGCCGTCCATCAAGCCTTGATATAATTCTTCCCAGAGTGGCCAGTTAAAAATATTTTCACAGTCTAACACATCTTCAGGTGACCTAGTCGAAGTGGCGGAACGAGAGAGTCGAACGAGGTATCGCACAGCGTTCATGTGCTCGTTAATCCACTGACTTGGTCTAAGGTTTTATGAGACAGGATGAACCAAATTTCAAAATCATTTCACCGTTTTGAATGTAGTTATGCTTCGGACTAGAAATTTCCCATTACTTTGTTAACCTTACCGCAAATACCACTTTCACCACAGCTACAGCGCTGTCGCAAGCAAACCGTCGCTTCGTTTCAGAAGGTCGATTCACTTTCTGTGATTGGTTAAACAAAATGACGTGTCAATCGCGAGGTGTGGAGAATCTACGATTCGATGACAAACATAGCGGGCGATGTCTTCCTTCGTAATTTAACCAAAGAAAAAAATTGCAAAACATTTAATTTTTGGTTTATTGTGAACTAAAAAAACTGTCAGAACAAGAGCGGTAGGCGTGTTTTCAGAGCTCTCTCTCTCTCTCTCTCTCTCTCTCTCTCTCTCTCTCTCTCTCTCTCTCTCTCTCTCTCTCTCTCTCTCTCTCTCTCTCTCTCTCTCTCTCTCAACTAATACTTGTGATTTCTGGTATGAATGAATTAATATGCAAAAACTAAAAAAGGTAAAAATAATAAAGAAAAATTGTCAACTATTTTCCCAAAGACGTAGAAATACACTTGCCTCGATCCAAGCCCACTCATAATAAATATCCACAAAAATATGAATACAATCTTCCGTCTGTACAACATTTAACCCCCAAATTTCAATACAACCATTTTTTTTTTTACATTTATTAGTAAGCTCTGGCTTGCTGGCTCAGCAACAAATAACTTTCAAAACCATGAGAAGTTAAGTCTACAAGGTCTAAATAATAAGTCAGTAGTGCATGAATGGGTGGGGCAGGGGTTCTGAACCTTCAACTGATTGTACTTTTTTCTTCTGGTTCTACCCCTTACGTAGCAGTATCTACTTATGTCTTAACTTTGTTGCAGAGTCTAACAAAATTGCAAATTCATCACAACTTATCATTGTTCTTACCACCTTGGGAATGCCACTTTTTGGTAGCCGCTTCAGTACACGTCTATTATTTCTATTTCTGTATTGTAACCGTTTTCTCCATTTTTACTTTGCTTCAGTGTTGCCCCTGAAGAAGGTTAGTCATGTCTCGCCGTAATATATGGCATTAAAAGTTACCCTTTTCGACCATCATTTTGTTTCTTTGCCTTATATCTACCTTTTTATGGGATATATAATTATATATTGTTATTTCCGGTTTTACTTGTAATAATAATAATAATAATAATAATAATAATAATAATAATAATGACTTTATTAACAGCATTTCCACCAGGTGGCTCTTCATCCGTTAATATTTAACTTAACTTAATTACAATTAAAGCAAACTTAGGAAAAGCTCTGTTAAAAACGCTAGGTAGTTAATATTTACAGTGATAAATGATAACAAAAATTTGCCTAAAAATAATTAATAATAATAATAATAATAATAAATAAACGAAAAAATAAAAAAACAAATTAAGATTATTATATGTACAATTTACAATTGTGTCACTGCCTAAAGTTCCCCACACGAAAGATGTCTCTTCACACTACGACAAAAGGAGTTATACTTAGTTATGTTTCTAATAGCGACAGGGAACTTATTAAAAGTAGTTGCTGCCGAGTGCCGAAAAGTTCCCGACTCTCTCGGAATAGAAATGACAGGCGCAATCGAAGATTTTAAGCTATAAGCACTGACCATGTGTAGATTTAATTTAAGATATTCAGGAAACGTTTCATCGTATAGCGACTTATGAGTTAACTTAAGTATATTTCGTTCAATGTTCTTATTCACTGGAAGCCAGTTCAACTTTGCAACGTCCTCCACTCCTGCGAACCTTCTTGTGAGGCACTTGTGTCTTTTGGAGGCACTCCATTTGAAATGCTGGGAGGGAATGAAAAACAGAGCATGCATAGTTCACTTTAGAGAGGACCAAGCTCTCTGCCAGGTGTTTCCTCACGTGAAAAGGGGCTAGATTTTTAAGCCTGCGCAGTAATGACAATGTCCCGTATGATAAACTTAACACATGATCTACATGCGTCTTCCAGGTGCTGGTCCAGTGTACACCCATAGCTTTGTGCA
Source organism: Pachyseris speciosa (assembly GCA_016490735.1). NCBI lineage: Eukaryota > Metazoa > Cnidaria > Anthozoa > Scleractinia > Pachyseridae > Pachyseris > Pachyseris speciosa. The sequence continues at coordinate 227,101 of JAEMWC010000691.1, forward strand.
AGAAATCCGTTTTAGTGGAGTATCGCCACAAGCGATAGGGAGCTTTGGTTCTTCTAAACTGTGATATCGCGCCATCTGTGGGGTGGAAATAAGCATCCAGTTTGTCTTGGAGGAATTCAAGGCCAGATTGCAACTCTATATGTCGTCAAAACGCGAATAATCACCATCCTTCAGCAGCACTTGTAAAATTTCCATCTGGCAGTTAACATTGAAATATTAACATCATCGTTGTACAGTTCCATAAGCGTTAGCTCTTCGGATTTGTCCTGCAAATTGAGGGTCTTGATTAAGAGAGACTCCATCTTTGCATACGTATCAAAGCTGGGCTGGTCAAAACGCTGGCCAATAGCGTTCATCATCAAGTCAATAGCTTGAAGTATATTCGCCTGTAATAGTCTTGTGCGGTCACAGGATATGTTGGCTCTCCAGTACCAATTTCAATTCCTCTTGGCGCGTGAGTTTTCCTTGGTAACATCGGTCCTGTCATGGAGAGATAGTTTTTACTTTTCAGTAAAAACTACATAATAAAATGATCTGAACCTCGTATTTCATACTTGTAACGACTAATACTTAATTCTGTCTATTTATCTGCGCGTTTGTCTTTGCCAGTAACTCTGGTCACTTTCGAATTAACGATTTTTTTTTAACCGCCGACCGGTTGGTAGAGTACCGGACTACCGTGCGGGAGTTTGCGGGTTCAAACCCCGGCCGGACCAACACTCAGGGTCTTTAAATAATTTAGGAGAAAGTATAGCCTTTGTAATAACAACTGCAAATGGTAAGACGTTCTAGTCTTCTCGGATAAGGACGATAAACCGTAGGTACCATCTCACAATACTCGTACCTAATAATCTGTGGGACGTTAAAGAACCCACACACTGTTCGAAAAGAGTAGGGGACGTAGTTCCTGGTGTGGTGGTCTTTCTCTATCTTTCATCTGTCTCTGACATTCATATTTGGGCATGGTGGGTGGATGAGATAATATATGAACTGATAGCAGCTGTCAGAGGCGCCTTTACAGGCTGACGTCCGATCTCACCCTAGACGAGAACAATAATTTATTGTAAACCGCCATGAAACTATGTGAAATGTGCGGTATATAAATCCATTACCATTACCATTTTTGGCTCCGTTATTTTTGTTAAATTATTTTTTGTTTAATTTATTTTTATTTTTGCAAAAGAGTTGGGGAGGGGGGGAGCCCAGCCCCTCCCTCTGCGCGGTTCCTGTGAGCGATTTGGCAAATAAACAATGAATGAATAAGTAATTTGTCTTCAGTAGTATATTACTAAGCTTAATATCGACACTTTTTGCAGAAATATATCAGGAAATCCCATAGGACCAAACTTAGTAGCTGACGTCTTTCATGGCTTTGAGAAGATGAAATTGTTGTAAGTTGATTAACAAAGGAAGGAATGTTTATCATCGTTTTTTTTTTTCTATTAAATAAAAGCTTCTATTGTGCATAACAGCATAACAGCATAACAGTTACATCCAATTTCAGCCGAGTGAAGGAAAACAATACACAGGAAAGACGTACATTCTTTAGGTGGATCAAGTGACCATTACTGCCTCCGATCTTCTTTTCTTCAAAAATATACCGTAGAGTTCCGAACGTAACGGCCCACCCTTAAAGAAATTGAGTCCAGGAAATAAAGAAACGGTTCCGTCGAAAATCACCACAGTGACGTCACCAAAAAATAAAAGGAAATGGCAATGGTTGCCTGGAACAAGTATGTAATTCATAAAAGCTCCATGACTCAAACAGAAAACGTTTCACTTTTAAAGGAGGGCATGTCTTTCCCCAGAAACCTATAGTAAATCTCTGGCTTTAAGAAAATGTTCATTGTTCCTTCGATTAAGCTACACTCAGCACAAGAATGCCGAAGAAACAGTGGAAACGAGAGAACTGAAGTATTATTAAATATTTCGCTTATTCTGCGTTTGAGTTTACCATTCAGGTTTTCTTCTCACTTTAATTACACACGTATTTTAGCTACCTGAAGTAAAGGCCATCCGCGAAGGCTTGTATCCAACTTATAATTAGAGAGACCATAAAGTGTGTTCGTCTGGTTGCAAAAGTCAAACCAATTAAAACAACAACATTCTTTTCTTTATTTTCCATGGGAATATCTTTAAACATATTCCAACATCATCAACAGTGGTTAAATCAAAAGTAGAATGCCATAACAAAAGAATGCGTCACTACGGGACGTCAAGTACAAAGTGACCCTTAAATTAACATGATTTTCCAGGCGAACAAATTATCACAAACGCACCTATCAATTTGAGTAGTAATGTAAGCATTCTGTGCTTCGTTTTCGGCTCTCATCTTGGACTGACAAGCCATTCCTGTGCCGTCTCGAGCCGTAGGTACAGACCTGAAAGAAAATACATTCCTATCCCAACATTGAAAGAAGCCACCCGACGAATAACACCCGGCCTAGAGCTTACCATTCAATGATAACGCCAGGATTAAGTGTCACAAATTGAACGCACTCAGCACATTGTTACCTCGAGAAAGTTCACGCGCCGCATTTGAGAGCAAAAATACTAACAATGCCACCCTCAAATAAGCGGGGAATATAAATAAAGCACCGGACGAGCAATGCTTAGGTCGCAGTTGTCTACCTTGAGGGAGTCACAAGCGAATTCCTTTGAATGTACGTCGTCCGATGTCAGTCGCGAGGAGGCATATCCTACCAAACGAGGCACTCAACTGACATGTGTTATGGTCTTTCAGAAAAATGATCATTTTTAAATAAGCGCGTATCTGAGACGCATATCGAAAAATTTATAACGTCGCGGTGCTCAATTGAATAAATACGTTAGGTCTCTAGACTGCAAAACTGTCGGTTTTTATTTTCGTTTCGTGAAGGCGCGAATTTTCGCGCGCTTTGCCTTTCAGTTGACGAGACTTCGTATTCTACCAACGCAAAAATACAGCTGTTTTGCAGTCCAGTAGGTCTCCAAGTAAAATGAGAAGTGTCGTGTGTTTGTTCAAGTTTAAATTTCGTTTTTGGTCGATTATCTGGCAATTTCTGAATCGAACACTGTTTAATTCATACTTTTTTAAAATACTTTTTCCCATTGAAAATTTGCATTTGTCAGGTACATGGCCAACTGCAGCCTAAGACACATCGAAAACGGCACCTTCCGATCGATGAAAACCCTGTCAACTCTGTAAGTTAACAACTTTCATTACGTTATTCATACAAAAATGGTATTTCTGTCAATATTAAACACTTTCTCTTGTTTTGTTACTTAAATGGTCCATGAAAAATCGGGAACTGATCAATACGAACACTTTGCAGTGACCTTTCCCACAACAAGCTGTCGCAAATACAACCAGGTGTCTTGGAGGGACCACAATATCAACTTTCAAGATTGTGAGTTGACAATCGTTCTTTCTGAATTCAACCACATGGTAAATCCATGTGAAGCTACACCCTTTTGACTTCCTCCTTTAATACTAGTTAACAACGATAACTAGTAACAGTAACTTTACACTGGCATAAAAGAAAATACTCATCGGCACTATGCTGTTGTTATTCCAGGATACTGACCGCAAATCAGCTACAATCGCTACCAAACTTCACAGGTCCTACTGTTCTAAATCAACTGTAAGTTTACAAACACTTTCTTCTGCTTTGGTTGTGTTACACACTCCCTTTATGCTTCTTAGTTGAGTCAAAACATCAATCTTTTTACCAATAATTTGCCTGAACGGAGATTGTCAGCATTGAAATAAAATGATTGCATTGCTTCAAACCAGTTTACTGTTAATCCGCCATCAACAACATCAACAACAATCAGGTATTTTGAACCCTAAGTGAGGGTGCCCAGGTTCCAATACAAATCAGCTACAATCGCTACCAAACTTCACAGGTCCCACTGTTCTAAATCAACTGTAAGTTTACAAACACTTTCCTCTGCTTTGGTTGTGTTACACACTCCCTTTATGCTTCTTAGTTGAGTCAAAACATCAATCTTTTTACCAATAATTTGCCTGAACGGAGATTGTCAGCATTGAAATAAAATGATTGCATTGCTTCAAACCAGTTTACTGTTAATCCGCCATCAACAACATCAACAACAATCAGGTATTTTGAACCCTAAATGAGGGTGCCCAGGTTCCAATACTGTTAACAAAATAACGACAACAGAATTAGCGGTAAAACAGCAATAAACCTATCAAATGATACCATTAACAAATACTAGTGTTTAGTAATGTTTCTGATATTTCAAGTCTCTCCTTAACAGTAGTAGTCGTCCGGATAACCTTGGACCCTCAGAATGTATTGCGAATTAATGTCACCTGTTTCAGGATTTTGAAAACCAACCAAATCAGGGATATATCACAACTTGGGAACTACAATATAAAGCATGTGGATCACTTGTAAGTATGGCTGCTAACTTTATTATGTGCCCTTTTCAAGGACTGATTAGTGGTCTTAATTGAATATACAACCAGAGGGAGCCCGAGCACTATAGATATTTTAAAGCTTTATAGGTTATTCATACTATTACAATAAAAAGAAACGATATTTCTATGTGCCTGTGTCTTTCTTTAATCCCTTTAGAAGGGATTCCGTTAGCGTGAAGACGGTTTTCTCCGTTCGATTTCAAAGACATAATCACTTCAAGCGCGTCCGATTTAAACGTCTCGACTTTGAAGTATTTAAAAACTATTATCTCCCACCGGGGGCAGGTTTTCGGTTTCAACTGTTAAAATTTAACTATAACTCTCCGTAAGAGAAGAGAGAAAAGAGACTCTCTCTCTCTTACCGTTGAAATTTTAAAATTGAAACTCGAAACCCAACCGCGGTGGGAGTTAATATTTAACACTAGAAAAATGAGACGTTAATGGCCAGTTTCCGACGCGCTTGAAGCGATTATGTTTTTGAAATCGAACGGATAAAAACCGTCTTCGCGCTAACGGAATCTCTTCCAAAAGGACTAAAAAAGACACAGGCACATAGGTAAATCTTTTATTTTTATTGTAATAGTATGAATAACCTATAAAGCTCAGGTGTATAAATATCTAGCGCTCGGGCTCCCTGTGATACAACTAACTTTGAACAGCAGTGTAAGGACTTTTAAAATTGATATTGGTTCATTCGAATTCAAGAACTCATCCATGTCCGAGTATGATCTTTAAACCATTCGATGTCGAATTCGGTACGATCACAAGCCATATCGAAGTTTCGTTCGAAATGACCTACCGTATTTGAATTGCTATATAGATCATTCTTCTGGTTAACATGCTGTGCAAAGATTACCAAACCATAAAAGCTCGGGAAAAAAAAAACACATCAAGACAAAAAACATACCGGCAAAGGAAAGTAAATCCTCTCTAAACACTTAAAATGGTCGTGGGAGGCTGGTAGCCTCCTTTGGGAATGTCAGCTAAGTAAAAAAAGTCGTATACATCCATTAAACACTGGTCCACAGAGGGTTAACCAATTTCAGCCGCCTTAATTGGAAATGACACATCCGCAATAATAATAATAATAATAATAATAATAATAATAATAATAAATAGCGTTCCTTCTTTCTGTTAAGCAATTTGTTTAAGGCTTAAACTCTAGAGACTTCTACCGCTTTAATTTAAATCTCAGAACGTTGAGTGAGAACCAGATCGAGCATTTACCAGCTGACGTTTTGCAGAAGTTGGATGTTGTAGTTGCACTGTAAGTTTAACAAAACCTCACCTTGTGCACATATAGAGCGTTTTTACTCACGTGACTCCTGGCCATATTGGTTTACTGAAACAAAAGAAAGTATTTGCATAAAAATAGACTTCAATCTCCAGAGATTTAGTCTGGGACACTAACATGGCCGTCGTTTCTTTGTTTTGGGACACCAACATGACCACCGTGACATCATGTGAAAACACGCTATAACATGTACGTTGTTAGCTTATTCCGTATTATCTGCATAATTTAGCCTTCGCGTTTTGGGGGAACATGGGCCTACAGAAGAAGAAGATGCTTTTATTTTACTAGGGTATCTCTTAACAGTTCTAAAAACTGATATTCTTATAATTATAATTAGAGGCCCTAATACTACAAATACTTAAAAAAAAAACCTAATATACATTCTTTGACTCTAGATGATCAATCCGCACACACTTTACTCCAAGTAGCAATTCAATAACTTCATTCATTTTTTTTAATTCGACTGTCATATACATTGGAATTATAACGACATTAACTACAAGTCAAAAAATGGTAAGAATAACAACATACTACGTACTGATACAGTACTGACCATGCAGTTCTTTCTTTTTCAGGGATTTGGCTTTCAATAAGATAAAGTTAATTTCAGATGAAGCATTTTCGCCTGCAAAAGCTTATCTGAGCTGTGAGGGAAATTATTTTGTTTCCACATTAGTAATTAAAAGTTTCATTTAACCCACTGACTACCGTACCGGCCAAAACCGGCCGTACAAGACCGCCATGCTTCAAAACATTGCAAACATGATTTTTACCAAATATGGCCTTTTGAGTTTGGACAAGAACGAAACTGACCGTTTTTAACGTCAAAGAGAAACGACAAAAATATCCCTTTTTGCCTTTATGATTTTTAAAGAAATCGTCGAAAAACCAAACTTCAACCATCATAACAAAATTCAGTCCCTGTTCTAGCTTAGAAATGACTTTTTTTGTTTATATTCTTCTCCCGAGCGTAGACACAGCCTTATGTTCCACTGCATTCGGGCCTTCCTGCCATTTTCAATATCTCGACCGCATTGCATGCTGGGAAATAACGAGAATTTTGGGCAGCGCCCGTTCCTTCCCCCAATTCTTTCACATATAAACTAAGTCTACAGCCACTCCGATCTACCGCCAAAAATTCGTGCTTGTGGTCATCTTCAGTGCTCACAAATTCCAAAATATGCGGCGGTAGGTCGAGAAATTCATCAATAGTCGAGTCCCAAAGGTACTAAGAGTCCGACCGGCCAAATTCCGAGTTCGTCGAGTAACAAGCCAAATTCGACAACAAAGTACATCACCTTGCTCGATTCTTTGAGAAAGTGAACTCTTAGCAACCATCACGCTTAATGATGCTCATCAGGCAGCCACTAAAGATGAAAAATGGCCGTAAACTCACTAAACATCGCAAGCAAACCGAACTTGGGCCGTTGTTGTAGCTCCACGGGTTCAAAATAGCTACGTCAGAATGACGTTTTCAGAAACCTTGAGCTTCCAGTGCCTTAGGAAAGCACCACTTTTCCATGGTAGTTTCAAATAAGGAGTCACGAAATGCTATGGATCGTTTATAGGTGGAAAATCACTCCGAAAACGTAAAAACGGCTGGTAGTCAATGGGTTAATAATTCATTTCCGAATCACCTTTGACCTCTTTTTTAAAGCGAGTCCTGGTTCTCACATTCACACTCGCTTTCATATGAATGGTTGTGCACCAGGCCTCGCTTTGAAAAAGAGGCCAAAGGTAATTCGGAAATGGCCTATTATGACAGAGCTCCCAAGTTTTGGTACGATTAAAAGAAGCAGGAACCTGAATAAAAATACAAATAGTGAGAATGTCCATTATAGCTGTACACATTAGCTGTGGGCCAATTATCAAATGAAGAAATTTTGACATTAGAAAAGCAGCAGCATCGTTGGTAACTATCGCGCCCAATGTTTTCTCCAGACTACGAGCAGACCCTCTTTCGCCGCTTAGTTCGTCGAGCTTGAGACTAAAACAAAACCGGCGCGAGCAAATAAAATGCCATGCGGAATATGGATGCGTGGGGTAACGCGTTCCCACTCGGTTTTGTTTTAGGCTCGACGAACTGAGCGGCGAATGAGGGAATGCTCGTCGTCTATTTTTAGTAGTTTATTATCAGAATGTTTTACTTTGCTATGTTGTTGTGAACACCGTTAGTAACACCAGCTAAAATAGCTAACACAACAGTGCATTTCAGATCTCTTGGCAGAGATTGTTAGACAGAGTTTTTTCTTCTTTCCTACTTTTCTTCTCTCTATATCAAAAGGTTCTTGAGCTTTAATCACATCTCATGAATCAACCGCCGCACTTTTGCTGGGCTTGGAAACTTGCAGATACTGTAAATCAAGAGTATGATGCACTCTACTGATATGTTTTTAATGCTTGCTTTTTAAAGTCCCAAGATCGATCTTGTGACCCGAGAGTTTACTTCAACAAAATCCTTTAATAGACGGTATATATGCCGAACGAAACGGGAGCGTCAATTCAGTTTGAGATTTATAAAAATATCGTTTGAATCTAGTGGCTATCATCCCCACTCCCAATCATCGATATGAATGTGGTCCTTAAGTACTTTAATTTGAAGCCGAATTGGTAGGATGCAAAAAAAAAAAAAAAAAAAAAAACAGATTTAACGTTATTGCGAACCTTCAGGGGTCAAAGGTTCAAAATTTGAGTTCTACGCTCTTTGGTGAGATTAATAATTAACCCTTTAACCCCTAAGGGGTCTCCCTTGGACGAGTAAAATCGTCTGGTATTAGATAGAGTAAAATATATACAGTCACTCTTAGGGAGGAAAGGGTTTAGGGTTAAGGGTTTAAGATTTTTTAATGTAGCAATTGGCATAACAAAATTTGCAAAATGAGGAAACGAACGCGAGGAATGCACGCCAAGCTTCAACATCCAAACCAGTTGATGGTTTTGGTTTTGGTTTCAGATAAATTTGCAGCACTGATCAATACGGTCTTCAAAACCAAAAGATAAACACTTGCAGAATGTGCCGTCTGATTTGCCGCGTATCTTCTTTAGGGGGTTTCCTCGGTTGCCCTCTACAGTAGTCTATTGGTCAGTGGTATCATCGCGTTGACATCAACTTCGATGAGGTCTGAAACACTTTGGAGGCCAAAAACTGTATCTTAATCTAGATTTATCTGATTTTAACGAATTTGGCAAAATGTTTGCCATACGCTATCTCATTAAAGTGCGCGAGGCATTTGCAAAATCGAAATCCTTTTCCCAGTGGCGTCCAGACGCGTGATATAAATGGAAATTCTATTCATGTTTTGGATTTTCTCAGAAACCAGTCGGAATGTTGAAAAAGCCTTACAGAATTTGTTACACTATTAACTGCTGAATGATATAGTCCAGTTCGTTTGGATCCGTGGTAACGGAAGAGCTATTAATTTAAGAGTAAAAATAGAGATGTAACCACGATAAGACATATTAAAGTGAAAAAACGTTCTCTGGTTAAAAAGATTAAAGACATAAGCTTTCGGCTATCAGTCTATAGCCTTTAACGGATGAAGAGTGTAGCGCGCGAACGGAAATGTATACGAAAAGGGTGCGAAAATTTTTTTGAGAATAAAAATACAAAAAGAAGTGTGAACAAAGCTAGAAGATAAAAATGAAAATGAGGTCTAATTACAATAAAATGGAGTATTGCCTAGGCAACGGTTTTGAGTTATTATCCGCGTCGACGATATTTGCTGCTAATTTGGTTAAGCAAACACTGTCAACTTTTTGCTTGAGCGTTTGCTCTCGCCTACCAAACGGAAGTTATTAAAGTTATAGTTATTTTTAGATCAGTCCATATTCGTTTAGCTTTCCAGCGATATATAGCTTTATTAGGGTTTATTTAAGCATAACATGGGCAGGAGGGATTTTACGAAAGTTACCACCACCCAAGGTAGAAAGTGTAACCACTATGCCTTTTTGCATTTGTGCAGGTCATGTGCGGTCAGAAGACCCAGGCTAGAATAACACTAATTACCCTAGCCTGTGTACAGACGCTGTATACAGGCTATATTTACCCGAACTGTTTTGTATGGTGTTACACAGGTGCTTATCTATTATCTCTCCTATCTTTAATCCTTCATTATGTTGTTGTTGGTGCTGTTAATGCTGATCTTCTTTTGTTTGTTTACCAGGATGATGATACATTCCTGAATACACTTTTGCTGCCACTCGACTCAAATTCTTGTAAGTAAAAATAGGAACAAGCATTTCAGACATTAAAAGAAGAATGAATACATGAATGAACAATTGAAGATTTTAATTTACGAATATACTTCTTTTAATATAATCTAAACACACACGCGTTTGCAGTAGGCAAGACATTGACAATCAACCCCTAAATGCCCAATAGTGACCACGGTCAACTTTCTCTCAACAATAGAACAACATATTCAGTATAAATCAAATAAAGAATGATCCTCGCAGTTGTGAAGGCAATTTATGCAATTGCAAAAGAAGCCTGAAAAAAATTCAGAACATCAACGGGGTTTGAACCCGTGACTTCGCGATTACCGGTGCGATGCTCTAACCAACTGAGCTATAAAGCCACTGGTGTTGGGAGCAGGTCAATCGTGGGTTCATATGTTCCTGTGGAAGAAATGAGTGTGAATGATATATGAAATGAATCATATATATATGAACTGCGGAAATGAAATCAAATGAAGAATGATCCTCGCAGTTGTGAAGGCAATTTATGGAATGGCGAAAAGAAGCCTGAAAAAAAAAAATTAGGAGTTCAACGGGGTTTGAACCCGTGACCTCGCAATTACCGGTGCGATGCTCTAACCAACTGAGCTATAAAGCCACTGATGTTGGGAGCAAGTCAATCGTGGGTTCATATGTTTCTGTGAAAGAAATGAGTGTGAATGATATATGAAATGAATCATTTATGAACTGCGGAAATGAAATCAAATGAAGAATGATCCTCGCAGTTGTGAAGGCAATTTATGCAATTGCGAAAAGAAGCCTAAAAAAAATTTACGACTTCAACGGGGTTTTCATAAATTGCCTTCACAACTGCGAGGATCATTCTTCATTTGATTTCATTTCCGCAGTTCATATAGTTTGAGTGGCTGCAGTTTGAGACTCCCAAACCAAGTTTCTCTTTCACGTTAATCGCGTTTCGGGCCAACGCTTTCCCCTCGGAATCGCGGTAAGCGCCTCGACCATTTTTCGGTCAGCAACATGCTTGCATTTTTAACGTTTCGCCCATAATTCTTTGCGCGAAAATCGCAACTGCTGTAATCAGCATCATGCTGCATTACCATCGCATCGGTGGACTGGTTGGTTTCTGAAATACTTCCAAGATTTCACCCGTTTCGGGGTCATAGCTCAGTTTTTGGTCCAGGGGGTTGTAAGGTCCGCTGTAGCGGTGGCCCGGCAAGGTCCAACCTTTTTTTTTGGAGCCGGAAGTTTTCCGATCAATTCATGGACGTCCACTCCCGTTCCGCGATAACGGAGTCCTCTTCCATCCAAATCAGGCCTGTCGGTTTTCTAACGGATGTTGGGGCGCACCTTTGTGGAAAGCTGGTCCAGCAGCTCACTGCCAACCTTTTCCAAAACCGAGGTGGCCTTGCGCAGCCCGAAGTTGATTGCCTTTTTTCTGAAGCTGCGGGTTACGCAGCGCCTCAGAAGCATGATAACGGCCAGCCTCCAACCCCTTTTTTGCGAGGAACGGAACCCCATGTTGCAAAGTGAAGTCGAGCGCAGTGCCCGCAAGGTCAGTCAAAACACCAGCGCCCTCTGCATGGGAGGGCCCCGTCAGTTTCCCGGCAAGAAGCGGGTTTTTGTTATTCCACAAACTGCGCCCTTGCTTTTCCCATTCTTCGTTTGTTTTTGGTCAGGAGAACCCTTTCTGACCCGGGAACATTCGGGGTTTTGCGTCGGTCGCGTACACAATACCAATTAGCCATTGGTCAAGGTATATTTATGAAATAATTTTTCACCATCTCCTTATTGTGATGAACATCGGGGGAACGTCCTTGTAACTTGTGCCTTTGTTGCGTTCATTGAGGAAAAGCAGGCAGAAATACCCGCACCTCACACTTCCGATCCACTGGATTTGGTTGTCATTCCGAAGAAACGTTTTGTGGCCCAACTTTCGCATTTCTTGTTCCCACTCGTTTGGGGGTGGCAGGCCAAAGGAGTCGAAATACTCCATGTCCTTTCCCTTCCAACAGCAAACCCAATGTGTGCTCAAACTTCCGAAATCGTCCAGGTTGATGATGCAGGGTGAATGGTGCAGGGGCTTGGCCTCATTGCGTGAGGAGATGCCCTTGAGGGGGATGCCGAGATATTCGCACCAATTCAACAGGTCAGCATTGGAAAGCGGAACATCCTTGAACTTCATTTTTTATTACCCCGGCCGGCCATCATTGGGCGCTCCCAATCTTCCCATCGTCGCCAAACAGGTGGAGGGCGCATTTCCATGCCGCTCCCCTGTGCGGGTGGGGCTGGCAAGCGTGGGTGCGCAGATCGTCTCGACCGCGATGAGGCGGGGCCCAATCGCGACGCCCCTCCCAACATTTTCTTGACAAGGCTTATTGCCAAAGATACCGAGGAAATCCAGCATACCAAGAAAGCCTCCATATTGTGCGGCGCCACCACCGCGGACAACACCCTTCCAACAAGATATTGTTCCAGAGCCTTTTTCTGCGCGGGGCACAGCATCTGCACGAGTTTGTACAACTGCACTTCTTGGGGCAGAAGCCGTTTCCGAAAATCTTTTTCAAAACCTTTTCCGCGCCGAAGCTGAGACAGGCCATTCCCAAAGCCTTGGCCGCGGGCGCGAGTAAAGGCCGCGCCAGACTGAGCGCTGTGGAAAGGAGGTTGGCGCCGCGCTGAAACGTTTTGGACATTTGTGTCTTGCTCAACGTAACATCCGCGCTATGGCCGGCGCTGGTGGCCTTTTTCAGTCGGTTTATTTGCGTGGCGGTCAACAAAAGGTCGTTGCGCTTTCCAATCTGTTCCGGCTTGACCCGCAGAGTCACAGTTGCTCTTTCTTTTGCGGCCTTCCTGAGGCTCTATCTTTGGCCCTCCGTCAGAGCGAGTTTGAACGGGTTATACACCGTCGGCGTCTTATATCAAAGAACAAAAATTTCCAGAGTGAGTCGAGCAACTCAAAAAACAACCAACTCGTTGCTGATCTGTTTTATGACGACCTCTTCCTCGTTCAGGACGGCGGCGAACAGGCGATAATCTGCCGTGGCGGCTTGGTTCAAGTGGTAGTGCAAAATCAGCTTCTTCTCATCCCCAGTCATGCTCTTGTTTGTCGGCCGGAGATCGAAATAGACAATGGGGTAAAGCGTCGAATAGTTGTCCTCGTTCAACTGGGTGCCGGTGTTGACATCGTTTCTCCTGTAGCTGTAGTTGATCAGGTCGCGCCGTATCCGAATTTGGTCCCCCCATCATATCCCAACTCGGGATAAAAGGTTGAGCCGTACTGAAGGCGGAAAGTTGCGAGTTTCGCTCCTCCATCGAGATCGAAGGTGTGGAAGACGTACGGTTTCGTTGTGGCGGCACTCAGGTTCGCCACCTTTTGTATGAAAACAAACACATGCTTCGCGTTTTTGACCCCAGGACTTATCAACCACTGCCCCCCCCCCCCCCCCTCCCATCATCCCGTCGGTCGGCGCCGGGTATCGGCGTCTCCTTCATGTAGCGCCATTGGGTGGCTTTCAGAAAGTTTTCGTTGACGACCTTCTGCCCCTCAGGCGCAAAAATCAACTTCGGAACCCACAGCTCGAACAGCTTGACGACAATCCGGTGGTTGGCGGCTGCGGCGCCCCCAACCCCCAAAAAGCATCTCACCGTCGTCTTGAAGTTTTATTTCTAACTGCAGCTGCATTGGAGGAGTTTGTCTGACAACTCCTCAAAGAAGGGAAAGCTTTTGAGAGAGATTATTGTTTTGACTTTGTTTTAGGGGTCTCCTTGTGAAAGAGCCGCGGATGCTTTGATCCCGAGATTGGTTGCGGCGTCCCCTGTCACAGTCGTGTTGTCATTGTCAAGATACCAAAACTCATCTTTTGCTACACTTCGGGCGTAGTCGTCGGAGAATTCCAGCAGGTCTTTGATAGAAACAACTTTGTGGACGCCGTTGGCAAATCGCCGTTGCTCAAATCTCGAATGAAGGAGAAGGAGCCGTTGACTGGTGCCGACGCCTGATTGGCGGCCACGAAATTTCCGGTCGATTTTACCTGCAGCTCGTACTCCACCCGGAAATAAGCGTTGTACCAGTCAAGAATGACGTCTCGGTCTTTTACATCGATAACCTACCCACCTTTGGTTTGTTCCTGCCCGTTTTCCGGCAACGTAAGCGGGCTGTTCAGTTGGAATTGGAGGTAGTCCACCTTGTTGAGCAAGCGAGGCGCTCTGAACATCGCTGTATACACAACCAAAAAAAGTTTCTGCTCCAAACCAGAAATTTCCTGCTCTGGGAAAAGGTTCAAAGTTGGTTCGCCAAAATTTGGCTGAGTTGAACCATCGCATCCATTCTTCGGCGTGGGGCGGTGGGCTTTGGACGCCCATTGGGGCCTTGTTTGCGTTTTCGTAACAGTTGACGTATTTTCTTGCGGCCCATTTCGGTCAATGCCTGGGTCCCCTTTTCGGTTGCCTTTGTGGCTGCTGGTGTTGTGGCCTTTTTCAGCGCCGGCTAGGTCGCTTTCTTTAGTTGTTTCCCAATTGCCATGAGTGTGTCGCGGATCACACCCTACTCTTTGTGCCTGAAGCGATACCGGCCAGTGCGCGCGTCGTAAAATTTCATCCACTCACTCGGTCGGTTCATGCTGTACACTCGCGTAGAAATTTCACGGATCATGAGATCCACAGCCACGTCCGCATCGTTCAGGTCGAAAGTGTTGTTTCAACCGTCGGTGACTCGGATCCTCACCGCTTCGATTCGAGATTTGTTGACCGGGTGACACTTGGGGCGGAGGGGTTCTTTTGTGAAAGGGTAGCTTACCTCAAGGTTGGCCGTGGAAAAGGTGAAAAAAACATCACTTGGTATGTCGTTGGCGCGCCGTGTGATCAGGTCGCAATGCAGGAACACCCAGTAGACGCTCCGCGTGATCTCGGGGATCCGATCCTGTCCCCTGTGAAGGTCGTGGCGCCCGACAAAAGCTGTTTGTCGAACCCAAGAAGTTTCCCCAAATCGCCAGTATTGAAATCGAGTTCATATCCGGGTCGCCGCCCCAATAACGACCCTGGTGATGGAATAATCGAAGTGCAAGGCAAAAATGTGTTTATTTTCTGCCGCGGTGGGGTCGAAGAAGCCGGTGTTGTTTAGTAACAAGCGGTTGATGTCAGTGTAATCGCACATCCCATCAGGAAGGGTCAGGGTTTTCCAGGAGTCGCCATTTTTTCGCCACCTGAACTCATTGTTTCCGTAGGCGGCCACGACGTTATACCAGGAGTAGCTCATGGTGATGAGGTTGTCGAGCGCTGGTTCGTAGCTTCGGCTGCTGTCGAGTATGGTTGGCGGGTTGAAGACGATCTGGAAGTCGTGCGACTTTTGGTTGGCGCCGTTTCCTTGCAGCTTCGCGAGACTCGAGTCGAGCAGCAGGTGAAACATCTCACCTCCGTATGTAATCGTTGAAAATTTTGAGGCCCTGAATTTCGTTGATCACACCGAGCTGAAGGAGCTTTTTAATCAAAGCAGAAACCTTTTTGCGGAGTTTCATCGAAGAGTTGCCGACTTTCAACGAAGCAAGGGCCACCCACAGTCGGTGGATCATGTTGTCGGCAGTCTTGCCAAAGCCGCTTCCCTCCGTTTCCCAGTCTCTCAGGCCATAATTCAGCATCCTCTTCGTCCTCCTGGGTTTCAATCGCGGGTCGGCACGACATGATGGCCTGTTCCCAATCGGTGGTGGGCCGGGCTCTTGTTTCTTTTGGGGGACTTCGTTTCAGCCCCATTTTCCCTTCTTGCAGTAGTTGTGGCAACACCCCTTCTCGCCGCCTCCCTCCACTTCGACGAGCGTAAATCTCTTCTTGGGCTCTTCGAAGATCTGCAACTGAAAAACCGTGGAATGGGGAACTTTTGCTTTTCACTCTGTAGTTGGGGTCTTTTTCAAACTTTGTGAGGAGCTGGTTGATCGTTTGCAATTGGTCAGATTCGCTGGGCCCTTCGAGCAAGCCCGTTACCACCGGTTCCTCCCAGGTTTGGTGCGGTGGTGGTGGGGGTGGGATGGAATCATCACCATCACCACTGGTCTCTTCCATTGGTGGTGGTGGTGGGAAAAACTCATCTTCCTCCTCTTCGGGGGTTGGGGTGGTGTCGGAGGAGGCGTTTCGGCCTCAGGCCTGAAATCATCCCAATCGAATGAACTCATCCATTGCGTAGTCGGGAAATCCCGCCTCGGGGCGGGGAGCGCCTCTGCCGCGGGCGCCTGCAAACCTCGGTCCAACCTCCTTGTGACCGGTTTGAGAAGCTTTTCAGCCTCGACCTGGCCAAACTCTTTCGCGATTTTGTTTGTTTTAAATTTCCGGCGGATCTCCTGCTCCTGTTTCCCAACCTCAGCTTCGGCCTCTGCCTATTGCCTCCATTTCTTCAAAGACATGGCGCTTTTCCCGCCTGTATATAAAGAGGAAAAAATGAAAATAACAAATTATGATCCCGACGTCGCTGCCACAAATGGTTTTCGGCAGGGGTATCCGGCCATGCTCGCCGACGTTTTCAGGATGTTAATCTGCGGGGCAAGCAGTTCAGGCAAGACAAACATCCTGCTGCACATGCTCTACTAGCTGCTGGAGTTCGACAAAGTCTTTCTCTTTTCGAAAAACCTCCACCCATGCAAGTATCAAGCGCTGTTGTAGGAAATTGCCGAAAACATCGACCCCAAGGTGGGGTAAGAGGTCATCGAGGCCCCCGGCGACGAAATAATCCCGCTGGAAGAACTCCCGCCCGACAACCAAAATATCGTCGTGTTCGACGACTTGGTTTGCGAAAAGAACCAAAACGACATCATCAACTATTTCATCAAGGGTCGGCACAGGAACTGCAGCGTCATTTATCTCACCCAGACCTATTACAAGGTTCCCATAAACATCCGGGACAACTGCAGCCATTTCTGCCTGTTCAGTTTCCTCCCGAGTGAAAGCAAACGAATCGCCGACCAGCTGGGCGTGCCCCCTGACCTATTGGACCGCGCCACCGACAAGAAGTTTTCCTTCTTTTACTTCGACAAACCGCAAAAGCTGATGAAGAAAAATTCGGCGAAACAATATCATGGGGCCATTCTATGCATCGGTCGTCAACTTGGCAAGATCCTCTTCAAAGATGGTTATGGCATCCAGAAAATCCTCGGCGCTGTTGTTGTTTGCGGATGAAGCAAGCTCATAAACTATTGGTTTCAAATCCTTTATCATTATTCCAACGGCCTCACCAAAAGCTTTATAATACAACTCTTTTTATTTTTTTGGCAAGGTTTGAACGAAATGATACGGATCGATCCCCATGTCAATAAGCCTTCCCAATTCATTTGATATTACATATCAATCCTTTATCTGATCTTGTGGTTTATCGGGGCATGGTATTATATCCAAATCATTTCGTGCTTTCCAGAAAATGACACCAACGACGCTCCTCAGAGCGCCTGAATATCAATTTTTGTGCTTGAGAAGTAGCCTTGATCTCTCAGCGCATGGGTAACACCACCAGTCGCCATCTGTACCTTCACCATTCCACTCTCTAATTGGCCGTACCGGCTGTGGCAAAAATGCAAAAGGTTGTTCAAAGAAACAAAGCGAGCAAAACCAAGGAAAAATTTCGACAAAACAATATAGCATGGGGTGGTTTGCGAAACGACCCACAACCTTCAGAAGACACGGAAGGACGGCGGCGGCATCGACAGGGGCTTTTTTGAAACGCGACGGGAGCACCCCAATGACAGGCCCTCTTGACGCGGGGGGTCACCCGATTGAAAATCTGGGGCCGCCAGCCGGCCCGATCGATGCGGTCAGCGAAAGTTATGTTACAGCCACTTTTGCCCAACTCGATGGAAGTGCTCCGATGACGGGCGACATGGACATGGGGGAGAATCTCATCACTAACATGGGTTACCCCAAAGACATTATCGACGCCACGAACAAAAGCTATGTTGACTCTTGAAACGACCTGTGTTTGCTTCGCGACGGAACTAACCCAGCGTGGGGTGATTTGAAAATGGGTGGGTATGCCATTCAAGATCTGAAACACGCCGACTCCAGCACACCTGCTGACAACGCCGTCAACAAAAAATATGTGGACGAGAGTTTGCAAACCAAATTCGACACAATTGCACAACAAGATTTAAACATGAACAACAACGCAATCGGGAATCTTGCACCTCCCTTCAACCGCAGTCACGCGCCGAACAAAGGGTATGTCGATGAGTATTTTCTCCGAAGAGACGGGACAGAGCCAATGTATGGAATCTCAACATGGGTCTGCAAAACCTCACCAACACGCCAGACCCGTCATCACCGTCCGACGGTATGACAAAAAACTGTGCGGACTCAGCGTATTTGAGGAGAAATTCCCGCCAGCCGTTGAGGGGGGCTGTCAACATGGGCAACCACAAAATCACCCATCTCGCAGACCCAACCTACGCGAATGATGCCGCAACAAGAGGGTTTGTGGAATGTTCGCACGCGATTCACTCAGGCGGGCATGAAAATGTGTTCGCTTACCTCATGGAGGACGACGACGATTCCTCTTCTGAAAAAAACATTGTTGTGGTTGGGATAGTCAACTTCCCTTCTTCCCCTCACGATGTGAAGAAATCGGCTTATGAATTCCGTGTCACAACGGTACCAGGCACTAGCTTTTATGACTCAACGATCGGGTTCAACTTGTTCCCACTTGCTTTGGGAAAATATACAAACACCAATGTCAGTGTGAGCACTTCGCAGGACAGTATCGTGTCCCAACACACCCAAGTATTTGATGTCAGTCCCGCTCACACAAGAACCCTCGTCCAAATAGACCACAACTCGACCCAAACCCCCAATTATCTTTACATCGAAATGAGTGGAACCGTAACTGCTTCAACAACCGGTTACATGGTTGTTTATGGGGTCGCTGGGCTCGTTTCAAATGTCGATAAAAGAATTTTCGACCCGCTTTGGAGAGTCAAAAGTGGAATTATGACAATGAATGTGCCTGTCGATATGAATAAAAAACGTTTCTTGAATCTGAAAATGGGGACCGACTTGGATTTGAATTTCAAACAAATAATAAGCGGCCCAACCAAAATGTTCAGGGTTGTCCCTTTTGATATGACAATGGAGACAGATCTGGACCTTGGCGGACATGCTCTTTATCAACCGAAATTGGGTGGGGATTTGAATTTGAATGGAAAATATGTGATCGATGAAAACACGGCATTGTTTGGTGGAACAGACGGGCGGATGACAATGATGAATGACTTGAACATGAATAGTTATTTGATTCTTCAACCAAAATTGGGCGGAAATTTAAATTTGAATGACCACTGGGTTTACAACAATGACCGCCCCTTGTTCAGAACGAGTTGGCAATGCATGAATGGGCACGTAATTCATTAGCCGAAGTTGCGTGGAAATTTGAATTTAAATGGCTTCAAAATTGTTGGCCAACCTTTCTTTCAACACGATTTTTATGAAGAAACAGCAAGACATGATGCAAATGTTTTGAAAAGTGTCAAAATAAATGGAAGCAAAACTATTGTTGTATTAGACAGTTTTTATTTTCAAAAGTTTTACGTTACACACAACGCGCCTGCTGGAACTTTGGTGTTTCTTAATGCGCGGCACAATAATTTGGGCACGGGTTTTCAACTGAGACACACAATAACAACGAGCTCACGCGTAACCACTGACGGTCAATCGTCGATTGCATGATAGTTTTTTTTATATTCATTATTCCCACCCAA
This sequence comes from Pachyseris speciosa, assembly GCA_016490735.1. Taxonomy (NCBI): domain Eukaryota; kingdom Metazoa; phylum Cnidaria; class Anthozoa; order Scleractinia; family Pachyseridae; genus Pachyseris; species Pachyseris speciosa. Next base: position 246,737 of record JAEMWC010000691.1, read on the forward strand.
ATGGAAACCCTTTTGAAATATCTTTCTTGCTTGTGTTCACTATCATTTAATCAATGAAAAATAAATTTCAACTGGTAAATACACAATGGCCAAATGGATCAATCGTCTTTTCAATCGAAACCTCCCGCCGAAAATCAGTGTATTCGACTTCAACCATATCGACACCGTCGAGATGTTAACATAGCTTTACGCCTTTTACCACAAAAACAACTGGGGTATAACGAACTTTTCAAGTTCTATCGAAGAAGAAGCCTGTGGGACAATCTGGAAGCGGGCAAAATAATAATCGCTTCTGCCGTGGCCGGATGGCTCACCTTGAACCCATATGTGATTGGGGGTTTGATGGTCTTTGGTCTCGGGGTGAAAGGATACTTGAGCTTCAAAAAATTAGGAAATAAGGCAGAAAAGGCCAACTTCGCCCGGGTTGAGTACAAAAAAATTCTCGACGCGATCCGCTTTCATCTGCGGGGGGAGACGTTTGTGAAAGATGAATTTCTTGAGAAGAGTAAATTAATTGACGACTTCGTCAGCGACCACTGCATGGAGATCCCCGGAACAATCCTGGCGAAATACACCAAACTTTTCGTCGCGGAGTGATCACGTTGTTCGGTTCAAGTCCCACCACCATTCATCGAACCTTTCTTTGGCCCGGGGACGCGTTGCTGGGTGTAGCATTTTTTCGACGTCGAAAAAGAGGTTCGCGAGAATTTCTTTTTTGCGCGGCCAAACTCCTTCTGGAACCGCTTGAAAGTAATCATACAAAAAGCAAACTAAATTCACCTACTTTGGAAAGAAAAACTCCCTGAAATAGCGGATGATGCTTCCAAAAAACGTCCCCGAAACGGGTCGTAGATTTTACGCCGGCCATCCGAAATGGTGTTGACGGCGTCGAATATCCTGTGTTTCTCGAGAATTTTGCGAAGGTGGGTGTATGAAATGGGGTTGGCTGTCCACCCCACCTCCTCCCTGGTTTTGGTTGGGGTGGCGAACGCCTCAACCCTTTGAAAACTTTGACAAACGAGTTCGAAATTCTCGTGGTCCTCAACCATTGTTTTCCCACAGCATTCCCTGGCGTTCGCATTCGCCATCTTTCCCACTGTTTCATTCTTATTAGGTTCAATGAAAAAAAAATCCTGCCTTGAAGCAGGAAACCCCTGCATTGAAGCAGGGAACTCCTGCCTTGCAGAAGCGCCTTTCAAAAATTTACTACAGCCAGAAAGGTTTTTGGAAAGGGTTTGCCGCAGTGAAAAAACTAGCAAAGCCGCAAAAGTTTCGGAAAATGTGGCGAAACAGTGGTTGCAAAAGCAGGCTCTTTGGCAGATCTTTCTTCCCGCGCCGCAGCACGTTACTCGGCCGAACTTTGATGTGCCAACACCCAACGCGGTGCACCAAGCCGACCTGCTATTCATGCCGCACGACAAGGTGAAGCGCAAAACTTTCAAATACGCGCTGACTGTGGTCGACGTGGCCCGCCGCTTCAAGGCAGCTGAGCCCCTGACCTCGAAAAATTCTGATGAAGTGGCACGGGCCTTTGAAAGGATTTACAAGCGCGGCCCTCTCAAATGGCCAAAGCTGTTGCAGGTGGACCCGGGGCGGGAGTTCATGGGGGGCTGTTTCCAGAGTCATGGAGGCGCATGGAACGGCCATTCGCCGTGGGCGTGTTAAAATACACCGCGACCAGGCGATTATGGAGCGCTCCAACCGCACACTTACCGAGCGTCTGTTTGGGCACCAGTAGGCCCTCGAAATGCGGCTACCGGAGGGTGTGCGGTCTGTTGTGTGGGTGGCAAGGCTTCCCAGGGTTGTGGCAGCTCTCAACAACCAAACCACCCGGCTGACAGGATTGGAGCCCGCAGATGCGATCCGAAAACAATCCGTTTTTTGCACAGTCAGCAGCTCCGTATTCCAGGCCTGTGTGTGCGGCCGAAAAAAGGCTCCCTGATGACGTGGAAGTGCGCTATCTTTTCCAGCCTGGGGAGTTGGAAGGTGGCACACGAAGGGCCACAGATCCAATCTGGTCTCTGCAAACTTTCACACTGGACAGGGTCATGGTGAAACCAAACCAGCCGGTGATTTATTGGCTTTCCGATGGGCCGAAACGCAGCTTCGTGCGAGAATAGTTAATGGATGTCACTCCGAATACCGAGTTACCCCAACCAACCCCGGTTAGTGGGAGTTTCCCGCCTCGGGATGGGGGATGTGAAACTCAATGGGTTCTGTGTGAACGCCGTCTGGCAGCACCCACCGCCTGTCGTAATACGCGCTCAGGCCCAACTTCTGGTGCACATAAGTCACCATTCGCCCCTCTCTCATGCGGAAACCCCTGTTCGTCGCCATGTCCTTTTCCTCGTCCAGTGCCTTTTTGAAACGCTCCTACCTGATGGTGTTTTGCCTCTGGTTCATTCCTTTCATGTTGAACTTGCTTTTGCCCTCGTCGACGTCCACGTAATAACACTTCGAGCAGAGCGCGATCATTCGAGGACCCTCACACTCCAGCTTGAACAACCCTGGGGTGCGGTTGCTCCAGTTGTTCCACGCGAGCCACTGCTCCTTTTCTGCTTCGAACTGGGCCCTCATCCCCGGCTTCACAGCGTCTTCTAACTTTGCGCCAGATGTCGCCATGTAGTTGCTGTCCGTGTCCATCTGGATCAGCTCGAAGTCGCGGCGGTCCACGAACTTGTCCGGGAAGTCGTAGTAAAACTCGAGCATTCGGAGTCTGGCCGGCTGATACATCGCAATGCCGACCTGAAAGGCCTTCGGATCGTGATCCGCGGCTTGCTGCTTTCCAGCTCGTAAGCCTCCCCGATTTCGTCGTGGTCCGAGAAGAAGGAGCTTCTCAATGCTCTGTTAACGACCTTTTCATCCTTTGTGTAAATGATGTTTGTTTGTTTCTCCAAGGCTTCGATCATCTTCCCGTACGCGCTGTTGCCCAAGAGTTTGAACACGTCCGCCAAAAGGGCCTTGCTTTTGTCCGCGTCACCCATTCGGCGCGCCGCCGTCACCTGCTCCACGAACCAGGTGAAAATCTCCTTTGGTTGGTAATTGATTGTTCGGTAAACCGTGGTGATCTCCACTCCGTGATCAATGTACCAGCGGAGGGGTGGGCGTAGACCAGCATTTTTTCGGCAGGCAGGGCCCCCACCAACTTTCTCCCATCCCCAAGGTTTCTGCCGGTGCGCTCAAGATGCTCCAACATGTAATCTGGCACAGCTTCCTGTGGCACCTGTTTGTTAATGAAGAAGGGGCACATGTCCTCGAACTTGGGGACCAACACCTCGAGGACTTTTAAATCAACTTCTGCAAAACCAAACCACTTACCCTCCTGCAGACTTTACTGCAACCTGGGAGCCGCTCTTTCCCGCTGCTCGTCGGGGAGTAAATCATCTGTTCTTCTCGCAGGGCATGCCCCGCAGCATCGTTGACAAATACAATGCGTTGGCGTCGTAGCCCTGACGTTTCCCAAAGTTTTGGTTTGTCAACTTTGTGCGACCTTATTTATGTAGCCCCCACTTAGTGGTGGCGAGTGAATACAAGACTCGGACCCCCCACCACAGCTCCTTTTAACACTCCATAAACCTCTTTGCAAGGACTCCACAGCTCCGCTCCCCGCTCAACTGCTCCCCGAATCAGATAACCCAGGCTGACTCCTGGGATGCTGACAGCCTCTTTCAAAATGTCAATTCCCTTTTCGGTGTAAAAGGCTCGCATTTTGTCCAATGCTTCGAGACCGGGCGCGACATCGAGATTGTTGAAATAGCGCAGCCAGTCCGCAAAGGTCCTCATTCCCTTTTCTCGGAACAAACGGACACACCCTTTCCATTCCTCTGGCGTCAACACCCACTCTCCTTTCAGAGATGAATACCACTTAGGATGATCTGGCAAACCGTGATAATCGAGCTTGTCTGGGCAGTCAAACCACTCATACGGAAACCACGACTTCACGGCCTCACAGCCGTAAGCCTTCACCCACTTGTTGTAGCTGGTTCCTGGCCCCAAATAGTTGATTATGTCAAGAAAGCGGAACTTTGGCAAGAGCAGAAACATTAATTTGTTCGCATCTTTGGCCACTCTCACTTTTTTTAGTCATTTCAGCGAGGTAATTCGCCAGATGCTCTTTCACAAGATTCAAGTCGTAGCGGCCAGAGTTGAAACCCAGCACGGGCGGCAGCACCTCCTTTGTTTACCTGACTTGGCTTGACCATGCTTCGACCACATGGAACCCTGCTTCACGAAATTTTTGTACCATTGCAGTGTTGCTTGGTAGAGCTCTTCACGGGTTTTTCCAGCGTTTGTAATTTTGGTGTAGCGGTCGAAGAAACATTTTGGGCAGCCGTGCCAGTAACACCCTTGGTACTGGAACACTGTTTTGGTCTTGGGTGGAACCCAAACACACCATTCCGTGGCGCCCGTGCGCAAGAGCCCGCAACCAATCCGGCAGAGGACCCGCTCCAAACAAGGGCTGCCTGGTATTTATAATCTTTACAAAGACATCTGAAGGGGCCTCGAAAACCCACTGTGTGTTTGGTCTTTCAAGCCGACTCTGAGATGGCCGCTCTTCCTCCTTCCGCTGCAGCCAGGCTTCCGCGTCAGAAGGACGGTTGATCCAACGTGAATCCTCTCGTCGATTGTTATAATACAACAACAGAGAGTCATCGTTGATGTTCCTCAGCCAATGGGAATACGAATACCGAATGTAAAAGTAGGTGTTGGTCGCCGCCTCAATCTTGTTCATGAAGGTTTGCGTCTTGTCTCTGTTGGGGTCATTGCTGACCCTCCATCGGGTGAACCGACGGCCACTTCGGGTTTCCACCCCTTCGAGCACGGGGTCACCAAACAGTGTTGCAAGCATTGTTTGGTTGTTTGTTTGGGGGTCCGGTCTCGCTGGAGGGAAACGGGGCTCGAACTCTGCCAAAATGTCTTGCTGCGACGCGGCTGTCATGGCCGGACTATATTGGGGTGAAACATTTTCTCGCACAATGAATTGCCGATGGGCAGCCACTGGTGGCCGCTTTCTTCGGGCCGCAGGGACCGGCCGCTTGCCTTCCGTCAATCCTACCCCATACCCCCCTCTCTCTAATAGGGTGACCCCCGGTGCTTGGTTGGTTTTGATTGTTGGTTTGTTTCTTTGGTTTGGGCACTGTTTCCTCCTGTCTTGGTTGGAGGATTGCTCTTGAGTAGTAATAGGTGAGTCGCTCAAATACAACCGGAGCACAGTATCCTCGACGAGCGAAGCGAGGAGGGGTGCTGCGCGCGACTCACCTATTACTACTGGCTGATTAGGCCCTAGCATGCAATATATGCTAATATGCCGAGTAAAGTATAAAAATATCTAAAATTACATGGTCAATAAATGACTAACTTTCTAACTATATCAATAAATAAACAATCCTAAATCTTAAATTATTACAGTGGAAAAAAATCTTACAGCATTCTTACAGCATTCTTAAACTCCTCAATTGGCACCAATAAAAGTTGTAGAATTTAAGCCAAAGTTTGCAGTTTTCTTACGTGAGACGACGAGCTTCTCCTTTTATTTACCATAAGACGTATTTGAGGAACAATAAGGAGACTATGCACATTGATCTTTGGTCTTGAAGGGTTATGTCGCAAATGAACCAAGTAAATGTCCCATGGTGTTCGCTACTGTGATTGTTTGTTTGTTTTTTTGTTGTTGCCTACCCATTTATTTGTTTGATTGTTTGTTCGTTTGTTGTGTGCAGCCCCGGTTGCTCCAGTTTTACTAGACTGCAAATACGTCACCTACTTAGACTGGTTCAGATTCAGTGTTAAGTGTCGAAAACTGGTAAAAGTTACTACTTGAACAATCGAAAATGGTTGTATAATCTTGGGTGACCAGTTTAAGAACAAGAACCTTGATCAACCTTGGACTTGAAACTCAGTTATCAAAACACTGATCATACGAAAACTCTAGCTTAGATGGCTAAAAATACTTCACAACACAATACAATCTATAAAAAAGGTTAAGACCTTCTATACTCCTTTAGGTTTCTCCACAACAACGCAATCAAACATATTAACGGCAACGCCTTTGTAGGACTGAGTAATCTCAGATCATTGTAAGTATTTTCAGATCAAAACCTCGTGATTCGTTGGGTGCTTCTTCTTATTCGATGGTTCAGCATATAATATGTGCGGATATTTTGCTAGTTGGAATGCAATGAACAGAATGTCCGTACCTATTTTATGTTAAGCCGTGGACTATGAGTTTGTTATTCCACTGCAAACATGTCTTGTTATTTTTCTGCATGGTTATCTATAGCGTCAGTAAGACTATTGAATCTATAAAGGGGATTAGTTTCTAAAGAAACTGTGGTGCTGCGTCGGTGCGTTAGCCCTTCGTCGGAGCGAATCGACGAAGGGCTAACGCTCGAAACGTCAGCTAATCGAATCCCTGTACGGTGGTCAATTTACATTTATTATCAACTCCGTTGATAAAAAAAAAATTTTTGTTGAATCTATATATGAGCATATGGCAAATGAGTGGCGTAAAAGCAAAACGGGAAGCCGATTAAATGTCCATTGGAAACAAACTTTACTAGAAAACGGTCAAAACGTTGTAACATCGACGTTAGCTTGTCAGCTTCATATTCATCGCTGTTTTTATTACCTTTTTTTTTCAATGACTAAGCTAAAACTTTGTCAAGGTCTTCAGCATGGTATGTTGCCAAGACTTCTTGTTTCTGTAAAACATTTTAGGGTCAGTTTGCGTCTTTTGATCGCGTTTATGTTTATGTTTTTCTTCATTGTTCACTTGTCGGGTTTCTGAATGTTTTTTTTTTTGCTCAGTGTTGCAACCAACATTACCTGTTTGAATGATTATTTTACAGAATATGCGCAATATAAATGATAATGATTTCAATAGTTTGTGTTTGTTCAGTTTTACATTCTGTTCAGTTCCTGTTTTAAGGCTGTCATGCACTTAAAAAGTGAAATCTAATATATACAAACAAATCAAATTTGGTTTGTTTAGTCCGGCCATTGTTTCTCCGTTTCCCACCGTATTCGCTCTGCTGTAAACCAGTCAAACCGGGCCACTGCTCCCCTTCAATGTTTTAAATATGATTTCCATATTCTCAGTCACGTTTGTTATTGTGTGGTAGCTACTATAATAAAAAAATATCAAGTAGAAATTTTGAGATCTGGAATCTCAAAGTTGGACATATACTTCAAGAACTGTAACTACTCTCCAGAGTAATTTGAAGGAACATTGATTCATTGAAGGACATGAACGTTCGGTTTGCTTGTTTGGTCCTGTGATTTTGTTAATGCTCAGTTTTTTTTTTGTTATAGGACCTTATTCGGCAATCCTTTTGGGCTGTTACCAGTAACAGCACTCAGTAACATGACGTTAAACACAACATTGTAAGTTTGTTGAAGACCATACCAATGTAACCTTCCTCAACTAATTTACAGTGGTTCAGTTTTTTTACGTCGCATTTTTGGACTGATTTGATCATGAGAAAAGTAGTATTAGACGACCCTCGCTCCTTCTCAGGAGAAGAGGTTAAGATGATCAACACCAAGCCTCCACCAAAGCCTGAGATGTCTGCTGAGAGGAGAGACCACAGCATCGTGCTATAGCTCCCCTACACTTGTGGGTTCTTTTGCGGTCCCTTCACGCATGACCTTAGCAATTATTTTAATGCCCCGCTAAGAATTGCTAAAATCATACACGATCTTAGCAAGTAGTGGTTTGGCCTGGGATTTTAACCTCAGCAGCCCGGTGCTGTTACCAGCTGAACTAACAAGGCTATGGTTATTTCACCCCGGCACGATATACAACTTCTGTCACTTTAAATGAAAGATGTGCAATCGTGATAGTTCTTGCAAAGAAACATACTGGAAAATAATTATAACAATTTGATTGGTCAAGGAAACAGACCCAAGCCCTCGAGGCTTTAAAATTTGATTGGTCCAGCAAACACGCTGTGCGTTTGATCGGGTTCGCTATTGTGATTTGACGTCACTGTTTTAGGCAACAGTGGTCAGTGGAACACTCGCAGTTCCATATTGGAGGGGGCGGGGAGGGGGGTATCAAACGGAAATCGCTCTATTTACTGACTTTACTGTGTATGAATTCAAATTTGCGCACCTTTTCACAGGGCTATATCATGTAAAAACTTTCAACGGCTTTCTCCGGGCAGAAATCCTGCTGTTATGTAAGTACCAAACACAATTGTTCCATGACCTTTCAAGTGATCGTAGAACTGGTTACCTCTGTATGATGCTTAAAGAACGCGATGGTTAAGCTCTGTCAGATCTTTCTATTAACAGCGATACAGAACCTAAGATATCGTGCATAATAGCTCGTTTCAATGATTTGGCCTTTTGCAGCATTTCAGTTTTGAACTCAGTAGTTTTATTTACGGTATAGAAAGTTTTATCTGCCTAGTTATATTTTCATTTGAAGCTTTTTACAGTGTGTCGTTTTTCTTGTCCTCAGTAAATGTGCTCCATCGTCATCGTTCCAAAATAGTCCTTTACCACACTCGACTTAGACTCGTAACGAGACTACTTCATTCAGGTTTACAGTGCACTGGATGGAAACAAAATGGTGACATAAAGCTGGTTAACTGCTCATTTTGTCCGGCTGGTACTTGTGGTCATAATGGAAAGTGTGATCCATGCCCAGCAGGTAATTGTAACAACAGTGCTTGGTACTGCCGTTAAAATTATCTCATGCGGAATACGGTTTCGTCATCATATGATATCTTCACTTGTGATATTAAGTTTAAAGTTATTGAAAGCCTACAAGCCGAGTTAATTTTTTTTTATTATTTCCCCTATCTATGCACAATAGAAGGCAAGTAAAGGATTACGGTAATAGGAACTGTTGATAGTAGAGAAAGGGCAAGATATAGTTCACTAATTAGATGTCCTTCGTCGCCTTAAACAAATTTAAGATTGAGAGTAAGTATATTAAAATAGAACAAAATAGACACACTAAATCCAAAGACAAAGATAGAATGATATAATAACGCGAAATAAAGGATATTAATACTGAGAAAGATAATAACGATCCAAGATTGCTCGAGTTTGTTTGATTAAAACATCCGGATTTGTGTTTTAGTAAAGAACGCATCTCATAAACTTCTCGAAGCTAAACCTCGTCCCTAAGCTCTTTTTCTTTTCTGTTTCTTCTTTTCACTCCTACTCGAAAAAAAACTAAACAAAGAAACAAACAAACAAACAAACAAAATAAAACAAAACAAAAGTAGAGGACAGAATCGATGTCCCTGTAGGAGAACTGTTCCATGTAACTGATATGTCACTGAGGAATTTAAACTTGGGGGAGGGGGCTGGGGGGGCTAGGACCGAGAAACGATGTTCTCACAACTTGCAAAGCGCTCATCTTGGTCAGCGGCGTATTTTGAGCGGGCCTGTGTCAGGTGTTTTGGAAGGTTAAAAAAGATGGCGATCTCTATAAAATCTATGTGTCTGTTGGCTTTTTAGTTGGAGCTATTATCGCGAAGTAAAGTTAAGAAGGACGTTCAGAACTTACTCGTTCCCTAATGGCTCTGAAGCTTCCCGTAGGGGCACAACTCACAACTCGCACAAATAACAGGTACGAGTTGAAGGCTTAGTCCGCTAGCTAGTTTGCTCGATAATCCGTTTATTCACGGGAAACCAAATATGTTAATTTGTTTCCGATGTACCGGATATCACTCAGTGTAATTTATTCGCCTAAGTACCTCTTTCTGTTGCCAATAAAATGCGGGTTCGATGTCTCCAAAACATCACGACCACGTTCAATTCATTCAACACAATATCTACTTGGAACGTGTTATTCTCGCCGAAACACGAAAAAACTGCTTTTGCAAACTTTTCTGTGTATCAGCGCGATGTTTTGGGTTTGGGAGATCTGAAAAAAAAGAAGATTAAAAATATATATATTATTTCATTCGACCCACCAAAAGTGCTACTTTCCATTCTTGAATTTGAACGTTGTGAAACTTTGCTGGAAAAAACAAAAAAACAAACAAACCAACAAGCGAGTTCTCTAGTATTAAAACAGGTGAAAACTATGAGACATTTGGTATCTATACATCAGAATACCGAATAGCAAACCCCTGTCCAAAAACAAGTTCACCCTTTGATGAGTATTACTACACTTGCGAGAACCATAGAGAATGGCTTTGACATATAAGACTTTTACGTAACATTAAATGGGAGAATTCTGAGGGATCATTTGTCTGTCAAAGAGTGAAATATCAAGTCCTCCTTTCAACTATTATAGACGTACGGTTGCGCGTGCGCGGTGGAAGTAAACAGTGCTGCTTGGCTGGCTGTATCAATGATGCAGGCAGTTACCCCTTAACTGCCTGTAGGGGAAGCTATGAAGTCAAAGGACAGAGCCTTCAACCCGAACATATGTGTTTTGAACACTACAGTTGGGATAGAGACAATCACTTGATTTATGGAACGGGTGAAATAGCGTATATTCTGTGCTGTTCATGTCAGAAAAACATCAAGTGCTTCCGGCCATATGGCTGTTCACACCACATGTCCAACTTCTTGAGCATTCAGTGGCATGAAGATGAAATTAATGGTGAAACATATGAGGAACGCGTGCATAACATACTACATGTGATGAGAAAGGTAGAATTGTGCAAGTATGTTCTGGAATTTACAATCAGGAAATTTTGATATACTTTTTTTCAAAACAAAAGCTTTTGACTATCACTTGTGACTTCATTGTAGAGTCCAACTAAACAATTCCGCATGCTTTTAACAATACGCTCATGAAGGAAACTGTACGTTCAGGACGGCCTAATGAATGCCTTGTGCTTATCAAGGTTACTGGACGATCAGAGAGATGTAAGATTTGCAAACGACTCTGGAATAACTCTTTACGTTTTAAACTCACATCCAAGCAAAATACCTCTAGTGAAACACTGGCTAACAGCAGGGTAGGGTTGTCACTCACATCGACTCAAAAGTTTCTTGAAAGAGCTACAAATATAATAATAATAATAATTAAAGTTCTTAAAAACGCATTCTACATATAAATGTCTCGATGCTTTTTACAGCTAAAAGAAAGAGCTCTCACGAAACAGGTACGTTTTCAAAGCCCTTTTAAAACTATTAACAGAGTTACCTAGTCTAATTGCAAGCGGTAGCTGATTCCATAACTTCGGAGCAATTGCCGCAAAAGATCTATCTCCGTAAGTAACTGTAGCAGTCTTCGGGATAACTAGGAGGTTGGAATCGCTAGAACGAAGAGAGCGACAGGGAGTGTAATGATGTAAAAGTTCGTTAATATACACCGGGGCAAGGCCATTAAGAGATTTGTACGTAAGCAACAGTAACTTAAAAATTATTCTGTCATTTACAGGAAGCCAGTGCAACTTTTTTAAAACAGGAGTAATGTGATCAGTCTTCTTCATGCACACAATTAATCTTGCCGCGGTATTCTGCAATCTCTGAAGTTTCTCAATTTCACGAGAGGGAATTCCATAGAGCAAACTATTACAATAGTCCAATTTCGATAAAACAAAGGCATGGACAATGCGCTCAGTATCCGCTTGCGAAAGATATTTTCTGATTCTGCCAATAAAATGAAACGAACGCGAAAGAGCGCGACAGGTATTGTTGACATGGGGAACAAAGGTGAGGTGTGAATCAAGCGTGACTCCAAGGTCTTTGATAACACTAGTAGGCTGAACGTAATGATCACCGACTTTAATCGAAGCAATCGGCTCAGCAGGTGAAAAACGCGAAGAGAAATGAATTATCTCAGTCTTCGACGGATTGCATTTAAGCATATTGCATAAATTCCAACTCATGATATCATCTAGACACAAACTGAGATTTTCTAGAGAAGCGATGCGGTTTCCTTTACGCATAAAAATGTAGAGCTGGGTGTCGTCAGCATACATCATTACGTCGAAACCGTGTGCGGAGATGATATCTTCAAGAGGGGCGATATACAACGAGAATAACAGCGGTCCAAGGGCGGACCCTTGAGGAACACCACACGGTAGATATCGTGGTCGAGAAACAATCTTATCGAGGGCGATGCATTGAGGACGACCTTTAAGGTATGATTCAATCCACCGAAGAACCATTTCGGAAAAGCCATAGCGATACCGAAGCCTATCAAGAAGAATAGCGTGGTCTATTGTGTCAAAAGCCGCGGACAGATCTAACAGCACTAAAAGAGCTTCGCATTTATTGTCAATTGCCTGATGTATATCATTAACAACTCGTAGAAGGGCAGTTTCAGTACTATGATGCTTTCTGTATGCTGATTGCATTTTAGCAAATAAGCCATTCGTGGTGAGATAACCCTCAATCTGGGAAGCCACTATTCTCTCTAATGTCTTAGAGAGAAACGATAGATTGGAAATAGGCCGATAGTTGGCAAAGACATCAGCATCGAGGTTGTCCTTTTTTATCAGAGGCCGAATCAGTGACTTCTTGAAAAAAGAGGGAAAAATGCCCTGATCCAAAGACACGTTCATGATATCAGTTAGAGTGGGCAACATAACATCAATGCAGTCCTTTAACAACCAAGTAGGTATAGGATCGAGAGCACAACTTTTACTTTTTGATGACTGAATGATAGTCTTGAGACCATTAGGAGAGACGTGATCAAACTGACTGAAGGAGGTAGAGCACGATACATCAGTCACACATTTAGGCCGCGAGGAGGGTTGTTGAGAGAGAGAACGTCTGATATTGATGATTTTAGATTCGAAGAAGTCGCCAAAACTCTCAACCAAATGTTCAAGAGAGTCATGTGTCGGTAGAGTTGGAGAAGACTTTACGCTGAACATACCATCAACGAGCTTGAAAAGCTGCTTCATATTAGACGTACTAAATTTGTCCTTCAAGTAATTGGTTTTCGAAACCTCCAACAAGCGATTATAATTGCGGCAGGCTTGATAGTAAATTTGCTTGTCGACTGATAACTTAGTGGATTGGAATTTTCTTTCACAGCGCCTTTTAACACGTTTTAATTCGCGAAGATCATCTGAGAACCAAGGCGCGTGTGGCCTAAGGGTTATATTCCTAGTTTGTTCTGGGGCGTACTTGTCAAGTAGAAGACGCAATGTGTTATCAAACGCAGTTATCTTGTCGTCCAAGTCATCAACTGGTTCCTTAGAGAAGGCACGGGAGATGTCCTTCCGAAAAGCATCAAGATCAATGTCCCGAGTCTTCCGACGCGTAACAGTTATACGAGTGGCAGGAGGCCGCGGTAAATTTATGAAGCACACAACCGCTAGATGGTCAGAGAGAAGATCTGGTAAAATTCTTGTATGAGAAATTAGAGTATCCATCTCGCGAGTGATGAGAAGATCCAAAGTATGACCCAAACGATGGGTAGGGCCATTAACATGCTGTTTCAGATCTGCAGAAAAAAGAAGATCGTGGAATTGTTTAGCGTTTGCATTTGCATTGTCATCAACATGAAAGTTGAAATCACCACAAAGAAGAAATTGATAGGATATAACAGTCAACTCCTCTAAGAACGCAGAGAATTCTGAGAAAAACTTTTCTACTGTAAAGCCATTTTTCCTGGACGGTGGAGGCCGATATACTGTCACAAGGCGAAAAACCTTATTACCAGAGGTGACAGTTAAATCAAAATGTTCGAAAGTAGAAAAAATACAGCCTTCATTTCGCGTAACTTGGAGCCCTTTCCGTGCGATAACAGCAAGTCCACCTCCTCTACAAGTGGTTCTTGGCAGGTGATAAACAGCGTAATCATTAAGTGAATTCGTAAGGTCGGCGATGGTGATGCTATCGTTCGCGGTAAGCCACGATTCAGTCACAGATAAGAGGTCAAGACGATGAGATAACATAAGATCACATAGCGACGACACTTTGGTTTTCAGTGAGCGAGCATTCCAAACACCGAAACGTAGTGGTGGACGACAGCATGACCGAGGTGATATCAGCGGAATACGAACAAGATTGTTGTCATTGCGTCCTGAGTGAAATGCAAATTGGTGACGACGAGGTGTCATGGCGGCTTGAATATTAAAAACCTTCGTTGCTTCACGCGCCCTGACCGTTCTTCCACTCCGGCATCCACGATAGGGCCGCTTCCATGTGGATCTTGAAGACGAAGAAGTTGGTCCAGGATTTAGTTCAACATCCATATGGACAGTTATGTCAATTTTAACAGAGAGAGAATAACAAAGATATCCATGCTTCATCCATAAACACACCGGCCGCGATACAAACAGCTTTCGCTTTAAGCGAAGAAAACTGCTTTGGTGAACTCTAAAAGTCGCTTTTTCCAAGTGAGGAGCTTTGTAAAAACGCGAAAAGTCGACTAAAATAGATGCTGACATAAAAAACACAAGAAATATGAAAGGAAAATAACGAGCATAAATACGCATTGCAGCCATTGTTCGGCGCATACATTAATATGTGTGCAAAGAAATTAAGAAACTCAGAGAGAATAATTGGAATTTGACAAAGCTCCTAAGAAAAAGAAAGCAAGTAGGTGTTGAAAACTTTCGCCCTTACAGTGATGATCTCGTTAAGATGATGGACTTTGCAGTCCACATCAACATCTTGAAGAAAGAATCAGTATTGTATACATTTATGCTGGATGCAGTAAATCAACTTAATTTGGCCCGCAGTAGAAATAGCCCCAGGCAATACAATACAATTTTAAATGCCTCGCAGTAAGCAGGTTCAATAAACTAAAAAGAAGCCAGCGCATTTCGCACTGGCATCGGCTGCATTTTATTGTTTTGTTTACACTTCGTGTACTGCTCGTGCGCAGTACACGAATCCACTGACTGATGCCTACATGATTGCTTTAGAAGTTGTGAGAGCATCGTTTGGATTTTATTTAAGAGAATGTATGGGACGTTGTCCCCCCCCCCCCCCCCCCCGGATCAACAATTATGGACAAAAGTGTTGACACCTTAGTCACGCATAGAAGCATACTTTAGCTCACCTGGGCTCATATATTTTAGAGTTTCGCGCCTCAACCTTTCAGTTTAGTCTCTGTTAATCCGCAGTCAAGTCAACCAGAATATTCTACCCGTCAAAGCTCAGCGTTCAAGTTTTAATTTCAAGCTACTGCTAGGAAACATTTGTAAGTTCATTTGTTTAGCCACTTCCTTTTTTATTACCGTTCTCTTTCGCTTTTTTCTCTTCTAGTCGAACCATCTCAATCATCTCAGTCATCTCAATCATCTCAACAACATCTCAATCGAATCGACAAGTCTGTAAAATCATAAAGTCATTGTAATCAACGGAGTTGTACTCGGATGAGTTCGGAAGATTCCTAATAAGGCAGTTTCGGTGTGTAGTTTCAGTTGGTCCAAGTTTGTCAGCTACATTGTTCGAAAATGTTTCGTCCGTCTTCCTTACCATCTGGAGCCTGGGACTGTTCACTCTAATCTTAAACTGCTGTACAATGGACGAAGACGTCAACGTAGCAGAGCAGAGTTCAACGGAAGATCGCGCTGCTAGTCGCCGAGTTCAACCGAATGTCACGCTCGATCAGGAAGGTATTCGGAATGAAAGTCTACTCCGTTTTCGTAGAAGCAGACAAGCTAAAAAGTGTAACATTACCAAGAAAATTAATGCAATTACTGTACGTATGTCACACTCGCTGTCCTTTGAAGAGAGTTCCTCAATCGCCAAGAATTCAGGAAAACAGTTGAAGCCTTCAAATAAGCTCACGATAGTTATCACGCGTTGCTGAGCGACGAGGATGATATACTGGATTCGCAAGATTACTACGAAAGTGAATGCAAAAGGATCGACAACTTCCAACTAACTCTCGACTAGTGGATCGCGAAGGCCCACGCAGAATATTATGTGAATGCAGATGGCGCTGTTCAGCCAGAAGATTCCATCAGTAACGACGGATCACGTTCTCGCGCGCGATCTGGAGCCTCCCTCGCGTCCTCGCGGAGATCGGTGGGCGGCTCCTCAGCTCGGCACGTTCAAAGCCCAAGATTGGTTGCAGCAGTTAAAAGAGCAGCTTTGACAGCAGAGGCGGCCTCGTTACGCGAGCAACAAGCCTTACAGGATGAAGAATTGCGCCTTAAACAAGAAGAGTCAAAGCAACAGCAACTTCATGAAGAAGTTAGATTACGCCTTGATCAAAGGAAACGTGATTGGCTCTGAAAACGGAAATCGCTAAGGTAGAAGCTGAAGAGCGAACTTATGCTGTTGCCGATCTGGAAGCTTCTGGCGTCGGACGGTCGTCTAGTGTTCATTCCCAGGTGCCATCTCTCTTGTGGGGCCAATAACCACGCCCACTTTATCAGCCACGCCCTCCTAAAGAGCCATATGCACTTCAACAGGGATCCAAACCTGAACAGCCTTACCCACCACAACTGTCTCAACCCGTGGGCCCAAAGGTCGCTACAAAGACAGCTTCTGTCCCGGTTTCTTCCGAATTCGAGAGCAGAGAACGCAGCGTGAGGACAATGCAGTACTTTATCCACAGGTCTCCCAACTGCCTTTCTCAAGTAGAGTTGTTGGGGACGTTCGCCCTGATAATGTTGGAGACAGTCCATCCTCGGCTGGATCGTCCACCGGAGAGAAGTTTCTACAAGAACTGATAGATATCCAAAGGGATCAGCAGCAGTACAACGAACGGCTTATGCTCTTCCAGCAGTCCCGCGACCTCCAATTGCAAGAGTTGCTTAGCCAACAGCACAGGCTGTCTTTGACTCTCTCACTACCCAGCACTGAGGTGCAAGTGTTTGATGGAGATCCTGCTAACTACTGCAACTTTGTGCGGTCGTTCGAGAATCTGATTGAAGCGAAGACTACAGATAGCAAGGCCCGGCTGTACTACCTTATCCAATATACTCGTGGAGATGTCCAGGTTTTAATGAAGAGCTGTCTACCAATAAGGCCTGACGAGGGGTATTTCGAAGCACGACGTCTACTAAAGGAGAGATACGGCCAAGACTACAAAATAGCAACCGCCCTGGTGGATCGGGTAATCAATGGCCCACCTGTAAAGCCTGAAGACAGCGCTGCCCTCCATAAATTCTCAGTTTTGCTTGCAAGCTGTAAAAACACTATGCAAGAGATTGGTTACCTCAACAAGATCGAGAATCCTGACAGTTTACAGAAGGTTGTAAGAAGATTGCCTCTCCCATAGAGACAGAAATGGCGTGATGTTGCAGATGATATTACGAACAATATTCGGAGAGAGATTACGCTTGCAGACTTGGCGAAGTTTGTGGAGGCAAAGGCGCGTGTACTGGCTCATCCTGTGTTTGGAAATGTGTATGGAGACCCAAAGGCGAACAGCAAGGATTCTAAGGGGTTCAGGAGCCGAAAAGGGGTCAACTTTGCCACTTGGGTTGGTACGGGAGGCCATCGAGGTGCTGCTAATTCGTCCGTGAACGTTTCCACAAATGCAGCAGGAGCAATGAGAGCGTCTCCCAAGTGCCCTTTATGCAAGAATAATCACGTCCTGGTTCGCTGTAGAGATTTCAAGACGCTTTCAGTAGAGCAACGCTATCGGTTTGTTCGTGACAATGGCCTTTGTGTTAACTGCCCCCTTCCTGGTCATTTTGTAAGGGCTTGTTCCAAATCCAGCTTCTGCAAGATTCCCGAATGTAAATTCAAGCACTCGACGTACCTCCATTCGAATCGGGATATACGAGGAGATGAACAGCCTTCATCCAATGGAAACGTTAGTGGGGATGGTCCCGCGATATCAGATGAAGGTGGTGTCAGCGAAGCCCAAAACAGTCACGTCATCGTCGATGGACAATGTGCCTTGATTGGGGCAGGCCACTCAGCTACCGCTTTGCCAATAGTTCCAGTAAAGGTTAAGGCGGGAGGTTCGAATAAGTCTGTCTTAACGTATGCCTTTCTAGATGGTGGATCAAATACCACATTCTGTACCAGCAAGCTCATGCGGATCCTGGGCATGGAAGGAGAGAAAACGCGACTTTCACTGACTACCCTTGGCAAGCACAACTGCATCACCGAGTGTGCTGTTTTCAGCCTAGAAGTGTTCGACCTTGACGAGAATACCCTTGTCGAGCTTCCCACAGTGTTCTCAGTTTCAGCCCTCCCTGTAAGCAAAGACAGCATCCCACGTCAGGAAGATTTATCTAAGTTCCCCTATCTTAGAGGTATCCAAATTCCTACTATCGACTCAGAGATTAACTTGCTGATAGGGTGCGACGTCCCTAAAGCCTTGGAGTCCCTGCAGGTGCGAGGGAGTCAGGACCAAGGCCCTTTCGCGACTAGGACCGTATTCGGGTGGACAGTAAACGGACCTTTAGGAAGGATGGGAGGATGTCAGCTGTCAGCCAACTTCATCAAAGCCGACAAAGAACTCAGTCAACAGTTCCGCATGTTCTGCAATTGGGAATTCTGTGACTCAATCTACGACGATAGGCCAGCAATGTCGAAGGAGGATATGCGTGCATTAACCATTATGAAAGAGTCCATCTGCCTGAAAGAGGGTCATTATGAGATAGCCCTGCCATGGAGGGAAGAAGAGCCTTGTTTGCCGAACAACCGATCCTTGGAAGAACACCGCTTGAAGTTACTACGCAGAAGATTCCTTAAGAACCCCGACCTGCACTCGAAGTATTCATCATTCATGGACAGCCTCTTCGAGAGTGGACATGCACGGAGAGTGGCTGAGAATCCACCGAAACACTCTGTTGGTCCAGCTTGGTATCTGCCGCACCCTCCAGTCACAAACCCCAACAAGCCAGATAAAGTCCGTGTTGTCTTTGATTGTGCTGCTCAATACAATGGAGTATCTCTAAATTCTAAGCTCCTACAGGGTCCTGATTTAACTAACAACTTGGTTGGCGTTCTGACCCGTTTCCATCAAGAGCCCGTAGCAATGATGGCCGACATTGAAGGAATGTTCCATCAGGTGTATGTGAGCCCTAAGGACTGCGACGCCTTCCGTTTCCTTTGGTGGCCAGGAAATGACTTGAACAGTGATCCAGCGGAACACCAGATGTTGGTACATCTCTTTGGTGCAACCTCTTCCCCTAGTTGTGCTAATTTTGCCTTGCGGCGCACCGCGGACGACAACCAAGCAGCATTTAGCGAGGAGGTGATAGATACAGTTAGGCGAAATTTCTATGTCGATGATTGCCTCAAGTCTGCACGAACCGAAGTCGACGCTATACCACTTGTGTCAGATCTTCGTGAGTTGCTTTCTAAGGGAGGTTTTCGTCTGACCAAATGGATCTCAAACTCGAGGAAGGTCATTGAGTCAGTTCCCATATCAGAGAGAGCAGTGTCAGTGAAGGATCATCTTCTTGATCAGCTACCTATCGAACGTGCATTGGGAGTTAGATGGGATGTTGAGTCGGACACCTTTGGCTTTAGGATAACGCTGAAGGACAGGCCCTCTACTCGGCGGGGAATTCTCTCCATCGTAAGTTCGGTCTATGACCCATTGGGGCTTGCAGCGCCGTTCATCCTTCCGGCTAAATGCATATTGTAGGATCTCTGCCGAAAAGGTTTAGGTTGGGATGACCCAGTTCCTGATGTAGACCAAGCTGCCTGGCAGGCTTTGCTCGAGGATCTTCCAAGGCTAGAATCACTCAAAGTTGAGCGTTGCCTCAAGCCGGCCGACTTTAGAGAAGTTGCATCCTGTCAAATTCACCATTTTGCTGATGCCAGTCAGTTTGCATATGGTGCTGTTTCATATCTTCGCATTACGAACACACAAGGCGACATTTACTGTTCATTTCTTATTGGCAAGTCCCGGCTCTCCCCTCTTAAACAGCTGACTATTCCTCGACTAGAACTGAGCGCAGCCGTTGTAGCAATCCGGTTAGACCGTATGGTTAGGCAGGAGATTGACATACAAGTCAACCAGTGTGTGTTCTGGACCGACAGCGCTTGCGTGCTGGGTTACATCAACAATGAGAGCAAGCGGTTTCATGCCTTTGTAGCGAATCGTGTGGCGGCAATAAGAGAGGTAACATCTCCTTCTCAGTGGCGACATGTTGGTACCCACCAGAACCCTGCAGATGATGCATCACGGGGCCTCTCGGCAACAGAGCTGATGTACAACAGTCGATGGCTTAGAGGTCCTGACTTTCTTTGGAAGCCAGAGTCTGCCTGGCCTGTGTGGCCTTCTACAGTCCCTGTGGTTTCAAGCGGCGACCCGGAAGTCAAGAAGTCGGCCGAAGTACTCGCTCTATCAACAGAAATCCAAGAAGGGTCGATGAACAAGATCTTCGAGCGCTTTTCCTCGTGGTATCGGTTGAAGAAGTTCATTGCATGGGTGTTACGTTACCGCTCCAGGCTCCGAGATGCAGTCAGGCGAAGCAGAGTTTGTCACGCGACGAATACTGAGAAAATGAAAATAGATCAAATTACCCTTGATGAGTTAAAGGATACTGAGAGGGAAATCATACGACAAGTTCAAAGAGAGTGTTTTAAAGAAAAAGTTGTCACACTGGAAGGAGCAGATTCTGTAGGTCAGACGGTTAGCACGGATGGACCTAAGTCAAAACGTCAGATCAGAAAATCAAGCAAAATCATCAAGCTCGACCCACGATTGATGGACGGCCTGTTGCGCGTCGGAGGGAGGCTAGCTAATGGACCTTTCCATCCAGATATGAAGCATCCCATAATACTGCCCAAGTTTCACCACGATGTCACCCTTATCATTCGTCACTATCACCACGTTTCCGGGCATCCAGGAGTGGAACACGTCCTAAGTCTTTCAAGAGAAAAAGTTTGGGTTGTTGGTGCCAGAGCGGCGGTACGAAAGTCTCTTAGTGTTTGTTTTGATTGCAAGAGAAGAAAGGCCCGGATTGGCGAACAGAAGATGGCAGATTTACCCCAGGACAGAATTACACCGGATAAACCACCCTTCTCTTATGTCGGCGTTGACTGCTTCGGCCCATTTCTGATCCGTCGTGGAAGAAGCGAAGTCAAACGATATGGTGTACTTTACATATGTTTGGTGCTACGTGCGGTGCACATTGAGGTCTCCCAAAGTTTGGATACCGATTCCTTCTTAAAGACTTTCAGACGCTTCGTTGCAAGGAGAGGAACCCCGGAACAGGTGCGTTCTGACAACGGTGGGAATTTCGTGTCAGGAGAAATTGAGCTTAGACGCGCCATCAACAACTGGAATCAAGAGAAAATCACAGAGTTCCTCCTTCAAAGAAATGTTCAGTGGATATTCAACCCCCCTACAGGTTCGCATCATGGTGGCGCGTGGGGACGTTGCATACGGACAGTCCGTAAGGTGTTGAACGCATTGGTTAGAGAGCAGGTTCTTGATGACGAAGGGCTGGCAACCCTGATGTACGAAGTGGAGGCCATAGTCAACAGTAGGCCCTTGACGAAGGTTTCTGACGATGCCCGAGACCTAGAACCGCTTACCCCTAACCACCTCCCTCTGCTGCGGTCTGGACCGTCGCTCCCTCCTGGTACCTTTACAAGGGAAGATCTCCACTCTCGACGGAGGTGGCGCCAGGTTCAGTACTTATCGGATGTGTTTTGGCGCAGATGGATGAAGGAATATCTCCCCGGTCTACAAGTGAGGCAAAAGTGGTCCAGGCCAATGCGAAATTTCCAAATTGGGGATGCTGTACTTCTAGCAGATACGAAGACTCCGAGGGGCTTGTGGCCGCTTGGTCGCATTGTGGAGGTGAAGAGGAACAAGAAAGATGGCTTTGTCAGAAGCGTGACGTTGAAGACCAAGTCTACTGTACTGGAACGTCCCATCGACAAGAAAGTTTTACTGGAAGCTGCAGACGAAGTTCCTGAGAGGATAAATGGCTCAGTGCAAGCTTGCATTGATTGACTGTCGTGTTTGAACATTTGCATGAAATATTCGAATCTATTGCTGCTTATTTTAACGTTTGAATCGATTGTGCACTAGTATAAATGCTTCGTTAGCGCATTTAGGGGTCGGAAATGTTAGATTCAAACGTGCTTTTCCACATTCCGTGCTTAGTCACGCATAGAAGCATACTTTAGCTCACCTGGGCTCATATATTTTAGAGTTTCGCGCCTCAACCTTTCAGTTTAGTCTCTGTTAATCCGCAGTCAATTCAACCAGAATATTCTACCCGTCAAAGCGCAGCGTTCAAGTTTTAATTCCAAGCTACTGCTAGGAAACATTTGTAAGTTCATTTGTTTAGCCACTTCCTTTTTTATTACCGTTCTCTTTCGCTTATCAGTGTTGTAATTTTTTCTCTTCTAGTCGAACCATCTCAATCATCTCAATCATCTCAACAACATCTCAATCGAATCGACAAGTCTGTAAAATCATAAAGTCATTGTAATCAACGGAGTTGTACTCGGATGAGTTCGGAAGATTCCTAATAAGGCAGTTTCGGTGTGTAGTTTCAGTTGGTCCAAGTTTGTCAGCTACACCTTTTCATTGTTGAAATACGCTCCGTGGATACTGGCACGTGGTTACAACATTGTAAAGGGGGAGGGGTTCGAAATGTGAGAATTAGAGATTGGAAAATTCTCGCGTTCAACGAGGAAGGTTTTCTTAGGGGAGTGTCTACTTTTGTCCATGATTGAAGGTATAACAGTAAATCAAATAGATTACCATCAACAGATCCAAGTTAAGTACAAGCCGCAAAAAACCATCAACAGTCTCTTTCCACCACCAAAACTGCAGGATAAAACCGACCGTCTATCTTCTGGAATAGTGTACAAAATCAGTTGCAGACAGTACGATCTTGTATGCTATGGCCGGACAGAAAGATCACTGAAGACAACAGTGTCCGAGCACAGAAAAACTGTATTGATATTTGGTGAAAATTCCAACGTTGCGAGCCATGTCCACGAAAGTCATCATCAGATGGACTTAGACAATGTTAAAGCGGTCGGACATGAGCCAAATTACCATAAACGGCTTTTCCTTGAAGCTTGAATGTCTGTGAAATATGGAACGCTGGGAATAACCACATCATCATTCCAGAAGTCTATAAATGTTTGGCACCCTTTTAACTTAAAACCCTCGCGCAGAAACATTCTTAGTAGGCACGCCCATAGCGCTCACGCAACCTTATTTTTAATTTTAAATCACGCGTTAGAACATCAAGCGTCCTTATAACTGATGAAGGTTTAAGAGTTAGCAGAAACGTCTTAAAGAACCGCCTATAGAGCGTTTTCAGTCACGCAAGTAAAAAAAAATAAAATCATCAACCATTCAAAAGATAAAATCAAGATATTATGATATTATAGAAGAGTAATAAATAAACAGCATGCCAAAGTCTCAGGGCTGTGCGATATCCGATACTTGAGTTATTCGACGAAATGCACCACTCAAAATTATTGTGTTTTGTATGGAAACGCCATCTTAACGTCTCTTTAAGGGACGCCAACATGGCGGCCGGAAACGAGTTTAGACTTATGTTTCTTACTTCTCAAAGGATTTGTTCTCTCTGTTGAGCTTTCAAACATTCACATAGACGCTTCTCTTATCATGTTGGTTTTTCAAACCTCAAAAACAGACGGTGAATAGATGTTTTCATGTAAGTGCTACCGAGCTGAAACATGCAAGCTGATAAATTTCTGAAATGTCTTTTACGTGATGAAGAAAAGCATGCAAAAGTCTGTTTACTTTTGAATGTTAGTTTTTTATGACGTCACGTGAAAACCCTCTATATATTACAATTCAGTGACAAACATTAACTATTTTGAACGATACTCTTACAATATCATATTATATTTGCAGGAGGTTTCTATCAGGACGAGATGGAGCAAGTTAAATGCAAAACATGCAGCATCGGTACTTACGTATCGGAGGAACTGCACCCTGGTAAGAGTCCAACAGACTGTCAGGCGTGTCCTTACGGTGAGGAAAATGATGTTAAGATGCATCTTGACCCAAAATGTTAAATTTCCCTGTTTACTCAATGAGCTCAGATGGGAATCAGTATGGAACTATCAGTGCCGTTCTGAGGCGGATAGCAATTTCTTTGAGCTCCATACCCTTGCTCGGACATCCAGTAAAAAGCACATTCTTATAGCATTTGACTGATACAGTCTAAGAATTCCAAAATGCACTTTCTACTGCTATTGCCGCTCTACCGCTGCTTCTTCTGCTGCTGCTACTCAGTGCTACTGTAGCCACTGCTGCTGTTACTGCTACTACTACCGTTACAGCTGCTACTACTGCTGTTGCTTCTACTGCTACTGCTACTAATGCTAATGCGCTAATGCTGCTGCTGCCGCTGCCGCCGCCGCCGCTGCTGCTGCGGCTACTACTACTACTACTACTACTACTACTACTACTACTACTACTACTACTACTACTACTATTACTACTGCTACGACTACTACCACTACTACTACAAAGAAATATTTAAGACAATTAGAGGTAGTCTGAATTGCATATCAGTATTCTTCCGGAACATTGATGCTTTTATATATACAGGTACCCTCTCTAACAAACCCGCTGGCTATCGTGCGTGCAGATGCCTTAAACGATTTTACCGAGTGGATCGCTTTGGTCCTTGTATAGAATGTCCAGCTCAAGGAATAAACTGTGTTAATGACACGGCCATATTGGCGCCTAATTACTACTGGAAATGGCCTAACAAAGCCAAGAGAGATCTGTACAAGAATTTCGTTGAAAACGTCCAACCTTCTGGCCTGAATACAACAGAAGTTTCAATACATATCCAGAACCTTTACCAAAGCCAATAAAATGTCCTTACGTGGGCTCTTGTTACGGTGGAATTGACTCAGCATGCAGCCTTGGATACAAAGAAACCTCGTGTGCAGTGTGTTCTGACGACTACTACTTTCGATTTAACGCCTGCTTGAAATGTCCAAGAAGGGTCGTTACAGTCATGTTATGTCTTATGATAGTTTTCGTCTTTGTCGCTGTTTTCCTGTTGGTTTTGTGGGGAGACGCCAGAAGGACAGAGAACAATCGTACTGTTGCAGATGTTGTCATGTCGTGTTCCAAAATCGTGATTGGATTTTACCAAGTCATTACTGGCATCTTCTCAGCACTAGTGCGGGTTCAGTGGCCTGTAATCCTGATTTCTATGGAAAAGTATTTGAAATTTGTGGAAGGAAACATTTTGCAACTTGCACCGTTATGCTGCCTCAATTCTCAGTTAAGACCGGATCCTTTCATTCAATTTGTGTTAGCAACTGGCGCCAACATCGTGATTGTCGTTTTGATTCTTTTGTACCTCTCTTTGAAAAGTTCCTACATGAACAAGACTGAGACTTTCTTAAGCGAAAGGATGATAAAAATATCGAATTTAAAGAAGTCTTGCTATCGCAACATTTTCTTATTTCTTCTCTTAACATACCCAATGACAAGCAAGAAGATAATCCAGATCCTGCCCTTGCGTGGAGTATGTGTCGACATCTGCTTCAGCCGAGATAATAGCGATTGCATTTCACTTCTGAAGGCTGATTATTCCATTCACTGCTTCACGGCCCGACATCAACTTTTCTGGAAAATCGCCGCTTCGATTTAAATATACCCCTTAGCTTTTCCTTTGATACTTCTGTTGCTCGTTTACAAGTACCGCCGTTCAGAAACAGAGATTGCTTTTGGTATCCGAGTTTTTTTCGAAAATTACAAAGAGCAATTTTGGTTTTGGGAGACGATGGAGATGTACAGAAAACTCATTCTTATTTCAGCGATTCTCCTTTTTGGGCCTGACGGTCGCTCGCAGATTGCATTCACTTTGGTTAAAGTAAGTGCATCAGGAATTTCCTACACCCTTTTTAGACCCATGAAAGGGAAATTTGAAGATCGACTCCAAACGTTTACGTTATGGATAACATTCTTTAACGTTTGCCTTGGTGCAATATATTCTGAGCCAGACGTCAGTGGAAATCAGAAGGAAGGCGACTACATCTTTGTCAATGTTTTATTCGTTCTCCTTAACAGTTCCGTGCTGATTCTTGTAGTGAGTAAGTTTTAACTTCCAAAACTTTGAAGGTCACGTATCATATCACTTATCATAGTTTGCACGCTGTGAAGGTCTATTATGATTCACCAGGTTTATATGCGTAAAGCATACAGAACGAATTTTGTTTCAAGCCTGAAATTAGTGTTCGCAATCTGTTATATTCAAATGATCAGCGGAACAGTTTACTTCCAGAGAACACCCTGATATGGAACAGAAATTGTTTGATTGAAAATTATAAATGTGATTTATAGAAATTTGTCGCCTATAGGAACGCGTAGGGTGTTCGCTGAACCAACCAAAATCCGTGCGGAATTTAATGCCATGCGACGTGCTTTTCAAGCTTTACGTACCGTAGTATTTCAGCCTTGCGACAGACGGTTCTTAGCCGTTAAGACACGCTTTAGTTGTACGATACTCGACATATTACGACATGTAATAGAGGTATATCCCTATAGGGTGATTTGTATAAATAGACTTGATTCAAAACTATATCATATATATGGATGATTTACATCCTGATGCTACTTTAATGGCCTAATCGCCCACGAGTCTCCTGTAGCTCAATGATAAAACATCGATCCGACCAAGTAAACGGAAGGTCATAGGTTTAACTGTAGTTAAAAGAGTTTTACCGAGTTTGCGCTCTAATTGGTTAAAACAGTGTGCTTTACGAGAGTACAGATGCAGGGCCAGCAACGCAGTCACGCCATCGACCCAAATGGAAACTGGACGAACGATTTTCGAAGTTTTCCCTCGCTTTTTATTTTGACTCAGACGTCTTGTACAACCTAGAAACGAGCTGTTAGCCTCAATGGATTTGGAAGATGCTTTTAATAACTTTTTAAAACAAACTCTGACGAGCCTTTTGTGTACAACATTTGACGTGGAATGCCCCTGCACTTGGTCTCTTGTGAGATCGTGCGCTTGCCACCGCTCATAGCTCACATGCTGATATTATTTGTGTAAGTTTTTAGATTTTTTAATTGTATTTTCTATATGGGCGACATCTCGCAGGGGTCCCTTGGTCTCGTTCGTGCTCGTCCATTTGGGTGTTTTATCTTTTCTTTTGCTTATTTTCCCTTAATAGATTATTTATGTACTATAATTGAAACCCAATAAAGTTATTATTATTAAAAATAAAAAAAAGATGCTTGTGCGAGTAACACCACAAATAACAGCATCAACAATTATCACATGTGTTTTCAGAAGCTGCTGAAATTGTCCGAGTCACGCAGCGACGAGGGCAATCTCAGCAACTTCTGAAAACGCAAGTGATATTAATCCTTAATTTTACGAGAACTCATTCCAATGACGTGTTAAACACAAGGGTAAAATTTTCTTAACAATGCTGAGACACGTCGACTGAAAACAGTCAGCCAAGCGAAGTAAAAGCAGCCGTTCCCTCGCAAGCCAAACAAACAAACAATTCAACTACTTTTTAATTTGCGTACAAAACGAGTGTAGATAATTAAAATTTACATCCAGTACGAGCTTCAGTCTTGAAGACAAGTAACAACGATTAAACCAAATGTTCAAAGCTTCAATTTATTTAATTCACCTGTGCTGTAGAGGTTAATTTCCACCAATTGAAACTACACATCCAGATGTAAAAACATGCATCCGTAAACATGGCAAACGGTTTGTCCAAAAAAAGAACTTCTTCCACCAAGTTTGAGCTACTCGTTCCTCCCGTTAATGGCAAATTGTTCTGTGACCCTTTCTGGTGAGCTGCAAGATGCCGTGGTAAAGTGAAAGCCCTTGACGCGTTGAAACACCGATCGAAGTTTTTCAAGAGAAAAATCTTTTTTTTTTCTTCCTTTTAATATCGCTTGAAAATTTACCTTCCTGAGTATCGTTTAAAAACACGTCCAAGCCGCAAAAAGTCAATGCTTGATATTGCTTGATATTGCTGTTCCTTTTAAAAGCCTTGGCTAACACTTCAACTGAAAGGACAAATAGATACGGAGACAAAGGGCACCCCTGCCTGACTCCTCTTTCAATTTTAAAGAAGTTGCTTGTCCATCCGTTGTTTAAAAAGCAGCTCTCTATGTTGCTGTAAAAGCATTTGACCCAGTTTACAACGCTTGGGCCGAAACCGAAGTATTGAAGAGATTTTATGATAAAAGGCCATTCGATCGTGTCAAAAGCTTTCTCGAAATCGAGAAATAATAATAACCCTGGGATGTTTCTTTCTTTGGTAAAACGAATAACATAGTCTATTAATCGAATGTTTTCACCTATAAACCTGCCTTTCATAAAGCCAGTTTGATCACAACTGATGAGATCGGAGAGAACCTTTTTCAGCCTGTTGGCCACGGCCTTTGCTGCAATTTTGTAGTCGCAGTTGAGAAGAGTAAGGGGTCTCCAGTTTTTAATGAGATATGGCTCAGCGTCTTTCTTAGGAATGAGTTTGATTACCCCTCTTCTTTGTGTGATGGAAAGCTGACTCGTTTCTTGCGCGTAATTTAGAGCCTTAATCAACAAGTTTGATATATTTGTCCAAAAGACTCTATAAAATTCTGCAGGTAGCCCATCGGATCCCGGGTTTTTCCCAGTTCCATGGTTTTCAGGGCTGCAAGGCATTCTCCTTCTGTTAAGAGGCCTTCGCAATTGTTCCGTTGCTCGTCATTCAGGACGGTGTCATTTTCATGTTTAAAAAAAATCATATCTGTTGATTAAATTGTATACATTTCTGTTGGATGTATATAGATTTACGAAAAAGGATTCACCTTCTGCTAAAATTTCCTGATCCGATGTGATAAAGTTATTTTTGTCCACTTTAAGTTGGCTTATAGTACCTTGCTTATAGTGCCTCTTTTCTAGGTTAAGGAAATATTTCGTATTTTTTTCTCCTTCATTGTGCCATTTAATTTTAGCTCTCAATATGGAACCTTTCGTACGAAATTCAATAATTCTTTCTAGCTCACGCTTTAAATCACTCAGTTGTTCTACGAGTTCAGAAGACGCTGAGCCATATCTCATTAAAAACTGGAGACCCCTTACTCTTCTCAACTGCGACTACAAAATTGCAGCAAAGGCCGTGGCCAACAGGCTGAAAAAGGTTCTCTCCGATCTCATCAGTTGTGATCAAACTGGCTTTATGAAAGGCAGGTTTATAGGTGAAAACATTCGATTAATAGACTATGTTATTCGTTTTACCAAAGAAAGAAACATCCCAGGGTTATTATTATTTCTCGATTTCGAGAAAGCTTTTGACACGATCGAATGGCCTTTTATCATAAAATCTCTTCAATACTTCGGTTTCGGCCCAAGCGTTGTAAACTGGGTCAAATGCTTTTACAGCAACATAGAGAGCTGCTTTTTAAAACAACGGATGGACAAGCAACTTCTTTAAAATTGAAAGAGGAGTCAGGCAGGGGTGCCCTTTGTCTCCGTATCTATTTGTCCTTTCAGTTGAAGTGTTAGCCAAGGCTTTTAAAAGGAACAGCAATATCAAAGGAATACATGTTGACCAAGAGGAAATCAAAATAAGCCAATATGCAGACGATACAACCTTAATATTAAATGGTTCACAGACGTCGCTCTCAGCTGCTCTTAACACACTCGACGATTTTGGGGAAGCGTCGGGTCTCAAACTAAACAGTAAGAAAACGGAAGCAATTTGGATCGGAACAAATAGTGGAAAAAAAGAAATTCTTCTGCCAGAAAGAAATTTCAGATGGCAAACAAACAAAGTAAAATCTTTAGGAGTATGGTTTACGACAGACCCTGAAAACACTGTACTTTTAAACTATAAGGAAAAACTTGAAAAAATTAGAAATACTCTAAGTAACTGGAAATACCGCAGATTAACCTTAAGTGGGAAGATCACAGTCTTAAAAACCCTAGTAGCTTCCCAAATTGTGTACGTCTTGGCACCTTTGTGCACAAACAAAAAAATAATTAGCGAGATTAACAAGCTCTTTTATTTGTTTCTTTGGAACGGAAAGGGCGATAAAATAAAGCGAGATATTATGATCAACAATTACCCAGCAGGTGGCCTTAGAATGATTGACATTTTGTCTTTCAATAAAGCACTAAAAGCCACTTGGATAAAGAAGTACTTGGACACAGGCAATCAGGGTAAATGGAAACTTTTTTTCGATCTTGAACTAAAAAAGTTTGAGTGTACCCTACCTTTCACAAGCAATCTTAATAAGATAGACACAGCTAATATCTTCAGAACGCAAGACAGTTTCTTAAAGGAAATTCTCTTAATCTGGTCAGAAATCAATTTTGAAGAGAATATAACATCGGAAAGCCAGCTTACAGAACAAAGCGTATGGTACAACTCACTTATAAGGATCAACGACAGCCCTATTTTCTTTAAAGAATGGTATCGTAAAGGCATTACAAAAGTCAAGCACTTAAGGAACAGAGAAGGAAAATTCCTCACTCTACCAGAATTTTTAAACAAATACAACATCAAGGTCCAACCCTTAGTATACTATGGAATAATTTCCGCACTTAAAACGCTATGTAACACATCCAACCAAGGAGACCTCACAAACGAAGGCAATGGATACGAAAGTTATTCGACAAAACTAATTAAAGCCCAAAAAGCAAGCAGGCTGGTGTATGACAAATTAATTACAAAGAAAAGTGCCGCTCCTATTACAAGTCAGCAAAAATGGATCGAAGACTGCAACCTAGGTCAAAACGAAATAAAGTGGGGCTCGACCTACCAACTAGCCCATAAAATCACAAAAAGCACAAAACTGAGGGAATTTCAGTTCAAACTTTTGCACAGAAGAATTCCAACAAATGCTTTCTTGACTAAGATAAGGATAAAAGAAAACCCCAACTGCTCCTTTTGTAAAAAAGAACCAGAAAAACTCATACACCTTTTTTGGTCCTGCACAAAAACGGCACTCTTCTGGGAGAGCATCATAGCGCGATTAAAACTCTGCCAAATTATTCCTGATAGCTACTCTGCAGACATGACTGTTTTATTAGGCCTAAGATCAGACTCCTCTAAACTTCAACGCCAGATCAATTTTTGTTTCCTTATTGCCAGGCACTATATCTGGCTCTGCAAAACAAAAGAATCTATACCTCTATTGCAAGGTTTTCTCAAATACCTAAAGACAATGTACAACATACAAGTACAAGCAGAAGCAAACCGCCTTCTACCCAAACAATGGTCTTTCCTACACGATACCACTTAGAAACTGTCGTTTTTAAATATAGCGCTATCCCAACGCCCCTGATATTCTCTGTCCTTTATCCGTTAGCTTATAATGCCTGAATAACGCCATGGCAAATTATCTTGCAAACAAGTTTCTTCTGATGCAAATATGTACTCAAAGCATAAGAAACTTAAGAATGTACTAATTACTGTTTCTTTTACTTATTTAGTGTTCAATGTTTTTTTTCTTATATATTTATATATATATTTTATATTATGTAAGGATTCATTTATTTACTCAGCTATTTAATATGTATTGCCAGTAAGTGTATCTTAATATGTCTTGTACTGAAATTTAACATTAAAAAAAAATTAAAAACAAAAAAAAAAAAAACAAAAAAAAAAAAAAAAATCAATGCAGCATTTAAAAGGCCAGTGAAAAATTTTCTTGTAATCGGCGAATTGTCAGGCCAGCAGAAAAGTGGGCCGGCAGCGGCACCTCTAGGCTCTAGGTATTTGACCAGGATTGAAATTGGACAAATGGGTTTGTCAGTACGAATAAACAAAACGACAGGCTGAGCCGGATTGCTATGCTTGAAGAATCGCAAGGTAAGTTTGATTCCCACGTACGAGCCTGAAGCGTTTCTCAAAACGGTTATCTGGTTAAACTTAATGAGGTTCTGAGGAGACTTCCCAGATGCGATGGTAATTTCACCTATCCGAAGGGCCGCAAAAAATGCTATTGCACACATGGCTCTCATCAGTTGACGCTGGAAGTGGGAGGATACCGTAGAATCAAAGGCGGATAAAATACGCTCTCATATAGGTAACGTTATTGGCAGTCTGGTATCTGTGGAAGGGGAACACTTAGCATATCCTTTTAAGGCTAGCTTAATCACGTCTGACCGAGTTGGGTCTGGAAAGGATAAAATACGATGGACATATCCTATAGCCGACACAAATGTAATCGCAGTGGACGAAGCGTAACCTTTGCGTGCCAAGTACGCTATGAATAAGGCCAGCGTTTGAGCAGATAAAGATAGTTCGGGTTTTTTGCCGAGTGATTCAGAGGTAAACTCATGGAAGAGTTTCCATGGACGCTGATAAGTAGACATAGAGGATTTTGACAAAGAGCTCTGCAGCAGTTTGGTCAATGTGTCACCCAGTTCTGCGGGAGTAAAAAGGCCGGCACCGCTGTCGGATTCTTGTCGCTGCCCGGTAACAACTCTTTGAATTTGGTGACCTGCAACCGAGACAAAGCATAAGCTGGGTCATTGTTCTTGCCGCTCACGTGACGTGCCCTAAAGTAAATGTTATGTTCCAAACATACCAGTACCAATTGTCTAAGTAAAGCTAAGAGCTCCTTATCCTTTGAAGTCTGGGTGTTAATAATTTGAGCTACACTTGCGTTATCTGAATAAAATAAAACCCGTTTATTAGCTAACTGAGACGACCACATGACTACCCAACTACAATGGGGAAAAACTCTAAAAAGGCAATATTCTTTTGTTTCCAGAGTTCTGGCCACTCACCAAAGGACCAGTGAGTATCAAATATTAAACCAAAACCTAAGGTTTTGGCAGCATCGGTGTAAAAACATAAAGTGGAAGACAAAGACCAGGCATCCCCAAGAAACATACACCTGCCATTGAAACTTGTGAGAAATTGTTGCCATAATCGAAGATCCTTCTTTGCCTCTGCAGTTAGTCTAATGAGGTAAGTTGGCCTCCTGACCCCGATGGTCAGATTAATGAGTCGACGGATAAAAACCCTACCCGGAACTGAACAGGCGAAGTGCAAAAGGCCAATCAAGAACTGTAAATCTCTCAGAGTGATCTTCCGTCTAGAGAGAGCTGATTGAATAGCAGAGAGGCACTTGGTGATCTTATCGTGGGGAAGCCTGGCCTCAAATTTGACGCAGTCAAGCTCTATACCAGCAAAAGAAAGCACCTGAGCTGGGCCTTCAGTTTTTTCAGGAGCCATAGGCACCCCTATATCATCACAAGTATGCAAGAAAACACTTAAACTCTCTTGACAAGAGGAAAAAGACTGTGACACAATCAAAAAATCATCCAAAATATGGATGATGTTCGGGATCCCGAGTTTTTTACGTGCAATCCACTCTAGGGCAGAGCTAAAGTCCTCGAACAATTAACAAGAACTGGAACATCCCATGGGAAGACAACGATCGATATACCATTTATCATCCCAATGAAAAACTAAGAGCTGATAATCTTGTGGATGCACTGGTATAATCCGAAATGCATTCCGAACATCAGTTTTTGCCACGACACAGTCTTTGCCCAGATTCTTTATAATGCCTACAGCATCGTCCACATTAGCATAATGGACAGAAATCCGATCTTTTGGAATCCCGTCATTAACAGAATTGCCATAAGGATATGAAAAATGCTGTATCATCCTGAATTGCCCCTCAACCTTCTTTGGTACCACACCAACGGGGGAGATCATACAATCTTCAAACGGGGGAGAATCAAATGGGCCCACGATACGCCCCAAATCATTTTCTTTCTTAAGCTTAACACCGATTACCTCAGGATGTTCTTGCGTAGAACGCAGATTATTAGGACAGGAAAAACCATGAGGTTGTCCTTGGAACTGAAGACGAAAACCTTCTGAAAAACCTGAGATAAGATCCTTAAATAACGATGGCTCATAACCTTCTAAGTAAAATGCTAGTCTATCGACTTTTACTGGGGTGGGCATCTTTCGAGGCCATAGACTGTTTACTGCTGTCACTATTTCCTGGTTTGTCTCCTGAGGTTTTACTGTTTTGGTGACAGTAGAAGATAGGGTGTCCTCCATTGCAGCGAAAACAGGTATGCTTAAAGGAGCACCCGTTGCAGTGTGTACCACTGTGGAACTTAAAGCAAAACCTATAGGGGACAGAACTGGTTCTCCTATTGGAGGGACGAAAAGTATTGCTATTATGGGAATTGGCTCTGGAACCTCTACTACCCATGGATCTCCCCTGTTGGTGTGCTCTGAGCCAAAGCTCACTATGAATTTGATCCCAAGAAATAGGATTGGCCTGGCGAATACGCCTAAAATGCTCATCATAAAACTTCCAGTTAACAGAGTGAGAAGCCATGTCCCGGATAACAGAGCAGTATTTAAGCAACCCTGATGCCTCCCTTAGGTTCTTCTCAAGATAAACTGCACTATAAATTTGGAAGGCATTGGTCCAGCTATCTATTATGTTGATAGGTATATTCTTTTGATTCGGAGAAAAAGCAAGGGTCTTTTGCCCAAACTCGTTCTCCTGGAGTTTTATATTGTAATCGTTGTCTGAAAACTGAGTATTTAGCAAAATTCCTAAATGTATATACTCATTGCTCCAGATTTTAGATTTTACTTTGTCAGGGACAATAGACCCCAAGGGAAAAGCATGAGAAACAAATGGACTCTTACTCATTGGTTGATCAAGTTGGTGCTTTGCAGCTGTCCCTCCAGTGAGTTGCTGGACCACGGTTTGGACTGATTCTTCAACGACATGCGCAGAGACAGCTTCCCCAGAGTTAACTTCTTGAGTAGCTGGGGCTGTAGCCGGGTGGACACACTTGTACTGATTGTAGCTTTCATTGCCTCTGCCACTGCTGCGGATATGGCTGCCACGACTTCAGGACTCAAGGAGACAGAGCTTGACATACCTTCTGAGCTGGAACTGGTTCCTGGTACTGCGACAGACTGTATGGTATCGATCGCTTGAGAGGTATTCACCGATTGTTGGTTAGGTTGAGCACTTGTGCTGCGAGTTCGTCTTTTCTTGGCCGTAGAATTAGGTTTAAGAATGCTGTTAGACACTGATGGCTGACCACTGCGACGTAGGTTTCTCTTTCCAGGAGGCATTCTGGTAGATAATTAAATAACAATATATAATTATAATAAGAACCTTCCCAGAATCCTTTGCAGCTGGAAAATCGTCAATCCCAAATAACTTGGTCAGTTTGAGGGCAGCAAGACCCCCACGTTGTCTAGAAATAAGTCTTACCATAAACTAATTATTGTACAAGACGATGGGGCGATGACGTCATTGGTCACGTGACTTTGCTCGCAAGTGCGTTTTTGCTCACTGTGACGAAGTTATTTTGTTATTGAAAAAGCAGTCAACGTGGTTTGAAGCACAATGGTGTGAGCCATTTCGGACTGCCCGGGTACCGAACAAAATATAAATATGAAGGGAGGTATATACAATTTTCAAAAAGTGAGAGTCTGGGTACAAGTGCTATCTCGCGTTGCATTAAACGCGAGGAAACAAAAATTTGGATATTGGTAGATATTTTTATGAAATATACATTTTTGTCATTTTTAATGCTGTGAGGTCATCGGTCACGTGACCAGAACGGACCGAAGTTAAATATTCGCTCTAAAAGTTTACTAGAACCTTTCTCCAAGAATATTTTTAGGCGAAGTTGTAGTTTAATAAATAGTGTTTTAAAAAATGGCCATGATTACTTTTTCCTAAAAAAGTGCGGCAGTAGAAAATCTAACTGAAAAGTTTGTCAGCTTCCTGCTCAACGACCATTTGAGGTAGGAATAAAAGAAAATTTTGCCTAAGGCTTGAGAGTATGCTCTTTATGATGGCGTTGTCAGTTTCTTCTAATTTCGATTGCTTTTGGCGAGGATCGATGTTTAAGATTTTTTTCAGAGGAGAGGGCCTGGAGGAAAGAACGAAAACGAGGCTATACTTTCGCGCGCTTTTTGTTCACTGCGACGCCGCGCCACAAAAGGTTAGCTAGAAAAAAAAATTCCAAGGACTGGACAACGGACTGGACTTGCATTTTCTTTAAACGGAACTTTTGACGACTTTTTTAATTATTATTTTTTTATGGCTGCTGTCTGCTCAGGAACAATGTATACTTGAGAAGGTAAGTTGATACAGATAGTTGTTGCTGTTTGTTAAAAAACAAAACAAAAAAAAGCGCGTTTGTGGTACACTTAAATGCACTTCTCACCTAAAAAGTGTTGTTTAATTCTTGAAATTATAAAACTTAAACTAGAAGTTGCAGCAATGCGAATGAAATCAAATTAATGCTAACATTAAATGAAACAATTTAAGTTGCTTAAGGCAACCGATGCAAGCTCAATAATTTTACTAAATACGATATTTGAAGGTTAAAAACGTATCTTAAACAGTGACGGAATAAATGATTACTTTATTTTCAACCGGAACTTAAAACGTTACCTTCATTCGCACAGACATCAAAACTTTATTTTATACTGTCCATGAACTAAATTCCCTATTACAATTATAACAAAGTGTACAATAAAGCCATTATTCAAAGTATTGGCCAAAGAAGAATAGTTGCGCATAAACAAATACTGGAACAGTTCGTGCTTTCAAATGGATTCCCCTAATGAATTACACGATTCCGACACATAAATTTAATTTGAGTGGCAAAACATTTTGTTGTATCTGAAAAATTACTGTACTACAAAAAACGTTCTCACAGAGGTTGTAATGCATGGGGGTTCACATAATTTAATTCAATTTTATAAAGCTAAAAATTGTGTGTCAAAGATTTAGCAGAAACAGAGAAAAGTTTTAAAATCACGGCTGTTTGTGCGAGTTCGTGTACGTTCGCGCTAAACGCAGAAAGTACCTAAGCTTAATAACTCTGAAGACGTCAAGACGTTAAGTTTATGTCAAAACCGACCAAGAACCAGTCGAAAAAAAAACAAAGAAAGATTAGCAAATAATTGTTTTAATAGATTTGGCAGTTTTACAAAGTGTTACGCTTCTGGTTTGTGGCACCTATTTACAATGGTAGTCTGATGAAAAACCTTTTTACAACAATGTTTAAATTAGAAGCTTAAGCTTACGGTAAATTTCATTTGAATCTATTTTTTAAATTGAGGGGAAATTAAAATGTAATTTGCTATAAGAATGGGTCCAACACAGAAATCCTGAAAACCTTCTTCATAAACAAACTGGCGATAAACTTGAAAACCAAATTTGAGAGTAGGCTTAACACCTTGCCGAGCCATACAAAAGTTGGGCACATAAACAAAGACAACGCTTATCTGGCTTATCGGTTGACCGTAAGTTTTTTGAAGAAAACGACTAAATAAAAGGGCAACGGTAAATACCTTCTCCAATCGTTGAAAAGGCTACATCGGGCCACTGCGTAAATCGCACATCCTTCGTCTTTAATCATGCTCAAAGCACAGCGGGAAAATTTATGTGTTGTCAAATGCAGTCGCGGCGCGAATACAATCCCTTTCACAACGCTTTAGATACATCCAAAAAGCCGTCCATCAAGCCTTGATATAATTCTTCCCAGAGTGGCCAGTTAAAAATATTTTCACAGTCTAACACATCTTCAGGTGACCTAGTCGAAGTGGCGGAACGAGAGAGTCGAACGAGGTATCGCACAGCGTTCATGTGCTCGTTAATCCACTGACTTGGTCTAAGGTTTTATGAGACAGGATGAACCAAATTTCAAAATCATTTCACCGTTTTGAATGTAGTTAAGCTTCGGACTAGAAATTTCCCATTACTTTGTAAACTTGACCGCAAATACCATTTTCACCACAGCTACAGCGCTGTCGCAAGCAAACCGTCGCTTCGTTTCAGAAGGTCGATTCACTTTCTGTGATTGGTTAAACAAAATGACGTGTGAATCGCGAGGTGTGGAGAATCTACGATTCGATGACAAACATAGCGGGCAATTTCTTCCTTCGTAATTTAACCAAAGAAAAAATTTGCAAAACATTTCATTTTTGGTTTATCGTGAACTAAAAAAATTGTCAGAACAAGAGCAGTAGGCGTGTTTTCTCTCTCTCTCTCTCTCTCTCTCTCTCTCTCTCTCTCTCTCTCTCTCTCTCTCTCTCTCTCTCTCTCTCTCTCTCTCTCTCTCTCTCTCTCTCTCTCTCTCTCTCTCTCTCTCTCTCTCTGAACTAACACTTTTGATTTCTGGTATGAATGAATTAATATGCAAAACCTAAAAAAGGTAAAAATAATAAAGAAAATTTGTCAACTATTTTCCCAAAGAAGTACAAATACACTTGCCTCGATCCAAGCCCACTCATAATAAATATCCACAAAAATTTGAATACAATCTTCCGTCTGTACAACATTTAACCCCCAAATTTCGATACAACCAATTTTTTTTTGTTACATTTATTAGTAAGCTCTGGCTTGCTGGCTCAGCAACAAATAACTTTCAAAACCATGAGAAGTTAAGTGAGAAAAACAATGTCTACAAGGTCTAAATAATAAGTCAGTAGTGCATGAATGGGTGGGGCAGGGGTTCTGAACCTTCAACTGATTGTACTTTTTTCTTCTGGTTCTACCCCTTACGTAGCAGTATCTACTTATGTCTTAACTTTGTTGCAGAGTCTAACAAAATTGCAAATTCATCACAACTTATCATTGTTCTTACCACCTTGGGAATGCCACCTTGGGAATGCCACTTTTTTGGTAGCCGCTTCAGTACACGTCTATTATTTCTATTTCTGTATTGTAACCGTTTTCTCCATTTTTACTTTGCTTCAGTGTTGCCCCTGAAGAAGGTTAGTCATGTCTCGCCGTAATATATGGCGTTAAAAGTTACCCTTTTCAAACATCATTTTGTTTCTTTGTCTTATATCTACCTTTTTATGGGATATATAATTATATATTGTTATTTCCGGTTTCACTTGTAATAATAATTAAATAACAATATATAATTATAATAAGAACCTTCCCAGAATCCTTTGCAGCTGGAAAATCGTCAATCCCAAATAACTTGGTCAGTTTGAGGGCAGCAAGACCCCCACGTTGTCTAGAAATAAGTCTTACCATAAACTAATTATTGTACAAGACTAAGGGCGATGACGTCATTGGTCACGTGACTTTGCTCACAAGTGCGTTTTTGCTCACTGTGACGAAGTTATTTTGTTATTGAAAAAGCAGTCAACGTGGTTTGAAGCACAATGGTGTGAGCCATTTCGGACTGCCCGGGTACCGAACAAAATATAAATATTAAGGGAGGTATATACAATTTTCAAAAAGTGGGAGTCTGGGTACAAGTGCTATCTCGCGTTGCATTAAACGCGAGGAAACAAAAATTTGGATATTGGTAGATATTTTTATGAAATATACATTTTGTCATTTTTAATGCTGTGACGTCATCGGTCACGTGACCAGAACGGACCGAAGTTTAATATTCGCTCTAAAAGTTTACTATAACCTTTCTCCAAGAATATTTTTAGGCGAAGTTGTAGTTTAATAAATAGTGTTTTAAAAAATGGCCATGATTACTTTTTCCTAAAAAAGTGCGGCAGTAGAAAATCTAACTGAAAAGTTTGTCAGCTTCCTGCTCAACGACCATTTGAGGTAGGAATAAAAGAAAATTTTGCTTAAGGCTTGAGAGTATGCTCTTTATGATGGCGTTGTCAGTTTCTTCTAATTTCGATTGCTTTTGGCGAGGATCGATGTTTAAGATTTTTTTCAGAGGAGAGGGCCTGGCGGAAAGATCGAAAACGAGGCTATACTTTCGCGCGCTTTTTGTTCACTGCGACGCCGCGCCACAAAAGGTTAGCTAGAAAAAAAAATTCCAAGGACTGGACAACGGACTGGACTTGCATTTTCTTTAAATGGAACTTTTGACGACTTTTTTAATTATTATTTTTTTTTATGGCTGCTGTCTGCTCAGGAACAATGTATACTTGAGAAGGTAAGTTGATACAGATAGTTGTTGCTGTTTGTTAAAAAACAAAACAAACAAAAAAGCGCGTTTGTGGTACACTTAAATGCACTTCTCACCTAAAAAGTGTTGTTTAATTCTTGAAATTATAAAACTTAAACTAGAAGTTGCAGCAATGCGAATGAAATCAAATTAATGCTAACATTAAATGAAACAATTTAAGTTGCTTAAGGCAACCGATGCAAGCTCAGTAATTTTACTAAATACGATATTTGAAGGTTAAAAACGTATCTTAAACAGTGACGGAATAAATGATTACTTTATTTTCAACCGGAACTTAAAACGTTACCTTCATTCGCACAGACATCAAAACTTTATTTTATACTGTCCATGAACTAAATTTCCTATTACAATTATAACAAAGTGTACAATAAAGCCATTATTCAAAGTATTGGCCAAAGAAGAATAGTTGCGCATAAACAAATACTGGAACAGTTCGTGCTTTCAAATGGATTCCCCTAATGAATTACACGATTCCGACACATAAATTTAATTTGAGTGGCGAAACATTTTGTTGTATCTGAAAAATTACTGTACTACAAAAAACGTTCTCACAGAGGTTGTAATGCATGGGGGTTCACATAATTTAATTCAATTTTATAAAGCTAAAAATTGTGTGTCAAAGATTTAGCAGAAACAGAGAAAAGTTTTAAAATCACGGCTGTTTGTGCGAGTTCGTGTACGTTCGCGCTAAACGCGGAAAGTACCTAAGCTTAATAACTCTGAAGACGTCAAGTACTTAAGTTTATGTCAAAACCGACCAAGAACCAGTCGAAAAAAAAACAAAGAAAGATTAGCAAATAATTGTTTTAATAGATTTGGCAGTTTTACAAAGTGTTATGCTTCTGGTTTGTGGCACCTATTTACAATGGTAGTCTGAGGAAAAACCTTTTTACAACAATGTTTAAATTAGAAGCTTAAGCTTACGGTAAATTTCATTTGAATCTATTTTTTAAATTGAGGGGAAATTAAAATGTAATTTGCTATAAGAATGGGTCCAACACAGAAATCCTGAAAACCTTCTTCACAAACAAACTGGCGATAAACTTGAAAACCAAATTTGAGAGTAGGCTTAACACCTTGCCGAGCCATACAAAAGTTGGGCACATAAACAAAGACAACGCTTATCTGGCTTATCGGTTGACCGTAAGTTTTTTGAAGAAAACGACTAAATAAAAGGGCAACGGTAAATACCTTCTCCAATCGTCGAAAAGGCTACATCGGGCCACTGCGTAAATCGCACATCCTTCGTCTTTAATCATGCTCAAAGCACAGCGGGAAAATTTATGTGTTGTCAAATGCAGTCGCGGCGCGAATACAATCCCTTTCACAACGCTTTAGATACATCCAAAAAGCCGTCCATCAAGCCTTGATATAATTCTTCCCAGAGTGGCCAGTTAAAAATATTTTCACAGTCTAACACATCTTCAGGTGACCTAGTCGAAGTGGCGGAACGAGAGAGTCGAACGAGGTATCGCACAGCGTTCATGTGCTCGTTAATCCACTGACTTGGTCTAAGGTTTTATGAGACAGGATGAACCAAATTTCAAAATCATTTCACCGTTTTGAATGTAGTTAAGCTTCGGACTAGAAATTTCCCATTACTTTGTAAACTTGACCGCAAATACCACTTTCACCACAGCTACAGCGCTGTAGCAAGCAAACCGTCGCTTCATTTCAGAAGGTCGATTCACTTTCTGTGATTGGTTAAACAAAATGACGTGTGAATCGCGAGGTGTGGAGAATCTACGATTCGATGACAAACATAGCGGGCAATGTCTTCCTTCGTAATTTAACCAAAGAAAAAAATTGCAAAACATGTAATTTTTGGTTTATCGTGAACTAAAAAAACTGTCAGAACAAGAGCGGTAGGCGTCTTTTCAGAGCATCTCTCTCTCTCTCTCTCTCTCTCTCTCTCTCTCTCTCTCTCTCTCTCTCTCTCTCTCTCTCTCTCTCTCTCTCTCTCTCTCTCTCTCTCTCTAGCTTCAAATTATCTAACTTAGGAAGAGACTTTCCAATTAAGATTGGCAACAATCATGTTAAACGAGTCCAAACAACAAAATATTTAGGAATTCACTTAGATGAAAATCTTAAATGGAACGAGCATGTTGACAAACTTTGTTCAAAAGTCAATCGATCCATCAGTGGTCTAAAACAGGCACGTGATTATGTACCATTAGATGTTCTAAATATTATTTACAAATCTCTTATCCAGCCTGTGTTCGACTACTGCGACGTTGTTTGGGACAATTTAGACCAGGGACTTGCCACTAGGATCCAGAAATTACAAAATCGTGCTGCACGCATAATAACCTTTCAAGGTTATGACGTTCGTTCAGCACAAATACGAAAACAACTAAACTGGGAAGAGCTTGCCTCAAGGCGTCAAAAGCACTTAAGTCTATTAATGTATGATACAGTTAATGGAAATGTACCTAGTTACTTAAGTGATCTTTTCTCGAATGTCTGTGGGAACAACCCTTATAAGTCTATGCTAAGAAATGCGGAATATAATGTTGTATTGGACCACGTTCCAAAAACAGAATATTATAAGGGGTCTTTCTCATACAGAGGAGGAATGCTGTGGAATTCATTACCAAATGACATAAAAGCGTCCGAATCTAAAGCTATCTTTAAAAGAAAACTGGCTAGTAGGCAGGCAAACTGTTGACTACATTTTACCATATTTTATTATTTGTACATATTTTTAGTGTAGTTGTACAGTATTTACTTCTGTTTCTATACGGCTTTCATGTAAAGAAGTTATGTAACTTATGAAATTACCGTATTCAAATAAAAGTGAATCAATCAATCAATCAATCTCTCTCTCTCTCTCTCTCTCTCTCTCTCTCTCTCTCTCTCTCTCTCTCTCTCTCTCTCTCTCTCTCTCTCTCTCTCTCTCTCAACTAACACTTGTGATTTCTGGTATGAATGAATTAATATGCAAAAACTAAAAAAGGTAAAAATAATAAAGAAAATTTGTCAACTATTTTCCCAAAGAAGTACAAATACACTTGCCTCGAT
Source organism: Pachyseris speciosa (assembly GCA_016490735.1). NCBI lineage: Eukaryota > Metazoa > Cnidaria > Anthozoa > Scleractinia > Pachyseridae > Pachyseris > Pachyseris speciosa. The sequence continues at coordinate 289,471 of JAEMWC010000691.1, forward strand.
CCAAGCCCACTCATAATAAATATCCACAAAAATATGAATACAATCTTCCGTCTGTACAACATTTAACCCCCAAATTTCGATACAACCAATTTTTTTTTTTTTACATTTATTAGTAAGCTCTGGCTTGCTGGCTCAGCAACAAATAACTTTCAAAACCATGAGAAGTTAAGTGAGAGGAACAATGTCTACAAGGTCTAAATAATAAGTCAGTAGTGCATGAATGGGTGGGGCAGGGGTTCTGAACCTTCAACTGATTGTACTTTTTTCTTCTGGTTCTACCCCTTACGTAGCAGTATCTACTTATGTCTTAACTTTGTTGCAGAGTCTAACAAAATTGCAAATTCATCACAACTTATCATTGTTCTTACCACCTTGGGAATGCCACCTTGGGAATGCCACTTTTTTGGTAGCCGCTTCAGTACACGTCTATTATTTCTATTTCTGTATTGTAACCGTTTTCTCCATTTTTACTTTGCTTCAGTGTTGCCCCTGAAGAAGGTTAGTCATGTCTCGCCGTAATATATGGCATTAAAAGTTACCCTTTTCAACCATCATTTTGTTTCTTTGTCTTATATCTACCTTTTTATGGGATATATAATTATATATTGTTATTTCCGGTTTCACTTGTAACAATAATAATAATAATAATAATAATATATTTCATTGAACTAAGACTAACACGGAGGGCCAAGTTGCAGCTCCTCTACAAAACTGCCAAATGTGGGAAAAATATATATAGTACAAAATCAATAAACAGCATAAAAGCTGCCTCTCCACAAATGGCGCTGCCAAATGTGATAATGATATGGTTTAAAAATCAATAAACAGCATAAAAACTGCCTCGCCACAAATGGCGCTGCCAAATGTGATAATAATAATAAGGTCTAAAATCAATAAACAGCATAAAAGCTGCTTCTCCACAAATGGCGCTGGGAAATGTGACAATAATGATATGGTCTAAAAATCAGTAACAGCACAAAAAACTGTCTCTCCACAAATGGCGCTGCCAAATGTGATAATAAGAACATGGTATAAAAATCAATAATAACATGTAAGCCTATTCTTGTGTACTCTTAAATACAAACAACTTATAGCTGCATAGAAATGTAAAATCATAGTACAAGATTTAACGTGATGCTGTGATGCATTAATGGCACAACACCAGAAGTGGTGATGGCCGCACGACTATGCAACAGCATAAATTACACATTTCTGACTATCATTGTAGAACATTGGACTAAACAAAACAATAACTAGCAAGAAAATTTCAAATTAAGATTGCACAATGGTAATAAAATAACTTTAAAAAAAACCATACCGGTAGACAAGATAAAGCATACAGCATTGCTCCCCGATAACTTCTATAAAGTGCTTTGTGTCCCATATCATTAAGATAAATGCCATCTGACGAATAAATGTTGGATGATGGACATAGCAGGCCGCGATGACGCCAAGTTTTGGCAAATTCCACAGCAGACAGCGCCTGAGCAAGCTGTTTGTTCAAATCTAAGACTGCCTGATTGTATCCTTCGAATGGCTCATTTTCTCGGGAAATGACTTGACATAAAACCACATATTTTACTGAAAATTCATCATGCAATCGATGAATGAATCCCACAATTCGATCGACATGAGAAGTCACGGTAAATATAGGATCGCATAAATCGTTCGAGCCGATTTCCAAAACAACAATCTGAGGAGAGATGGCTCTGATTTCGCCAAGGTAATTTTGAATAATTTTTTCTGACAGTTCGACCGCCAATACCCAATGAAAAAACCTGGCATTGATCCTGAATATTGAAATTGCGATCCACTTTCGTTGACAACTGGAAGCGACGAATAAACTGATCCAAACGGCGGACAAACGAATGCCCTAAAATCATCACACGAGGGCGACCGAAATCGGCCATGAATTTCCATAAAACAGCAACAATAAAGAAATCACTGCTCTACTACTTATTCTCTGGCTTCTAACGAGAAGGTACTTAACTTTTTCCAGATGAGAGTCTCTCGATGGAACCGGATTTTCGCAAAAATTCTCACAGCTAACCAAGTTACATCAGGCAGCCATGATAGCTAGGGAGCACATTTGACCGGTGGAGAGAGATGATCACGTGACCGGAAGTGAATATAACTTGACCAGTCTCAGGTCATAAATCTATTTATTTTCGGCGGAAATTAAATGCTCTTTTGATTTTAGGATCTCTTTTCTCCCCTGCAACATTAAATATGTATATGTACCTACTATTTTTGAAGTGGTCTCATTTTCTTTGCTATTGGTTTGACCGCTTCCACTAAATATGATGATATTAAATTTTTTGGTATTCACCTTGAGTTTGCATTCCGCTGCGTGCTTTTCAATAACATTAATCGATTTCTGTAGCCCTTATGGAGAATGACGAAAATTTGGTTTATCAACGGAGTTGATAATGTAAATTGACCACCGTACAGGGATTCGATTAGCTGACCTTTCGAGCGTTAGCCCTTCGTCGGAGCGAGGAATTGTGGGTTGTGTATGGTTTATATACAGAAAATGGAGCTACGCTATTGGTGGTAACATGGTAAAGTGAAAAACAGGATTTAATTAATTGAATGAAAAGCGCTCGTTGATACCGTGGGGATTAAGAGTGCCGATTTGAAAGATCAGTTTTTGCTCCAGATTTTTACGGCTTTCCGTGGTACCTTGATGTAGGGAAAGGCCGGAGATCGACATGTGTTATTTGGAATGGTTAGGGAGATTAAAATGCCGAGCGACAGGTTTGGATGCGTCTTTGTCATCTTTCTCAACATCATGAAGGTGTTCTCGGAATCGGTCACCTAGTCGTCTTCCTGTTTCGCCGATGTATAACTTCCGGTAGAAAAGGGAACTGAAAAAAAATCACTAATTATGTTTTGATTTTTTGGGCAACAGAAATCAACATAACTAAGTAATTAAGTGAAAATGTGACTCAGACTACCGATCAGATGCCTTAACCACTAGGCCACTGAACCAACCACACTGGAACACATATTTTTACTGTACAGGTCCGAGGAGACGATTTCACACATTTTCTGCCATCAGGATCACGTCACTACTCCCCGGTCGATCAGTGTTGCACGGCCAAATCCCCCTGGAAATTAAACAAGTACAGTGAGGTAGGGAGGGGATAATATTAGCAACAGATTGCCTTAAGAGCGGATGACTGTAAATATCGACCAGAGGTAGGAATTATAAAAATTTCGGAAAATCAGAAAACAATTATGTGAACTACCCTAGGTATTCTATTAATGAAAATAGAAATTTTACTTTCATAGGATGAATATTTTGGTCATATGGATGGTGTCAAGTTCGGGTGCTTTGGGCGCGATCCATTTGAGCAAAAATTTCGGCTTGAATTTCCGAAATACCCAGGGGTCAAATGGAACGGTTTTTTCCTCTTCAGTAAACCGGTCTCGTCCCACTGGCAAACGCAGATTCCGCCATCTTGCCTTCGACATCTGACAGCAAAGGAAACTGGGGGAGCCGAGTGTCTCACCAAAATGAAATGCCAAATGGAACAGAAAATTTCCGGTAATTCCGATATTTCGGGAAAATGGACAACCTCGAGAGGTTGACCAAAATTTCGAGATGAACTTTCCGGAAATCACCGTTCCATTTACCTCTGAACCGAAAATTCCGGAAGTTTTAGGAACGCGCAATTCACGGAGTACTTGAGTGAAATTTGACCGTTCTGACTTGACAGTTTTGAGGTTTGGCGCGACACAAATCAATACTCAAACAAATATTTCAGCCAAAATAAGTGTAATTTAGGTAATTTCAAGTCTTACAGTTATACATACATGCTTCATAGACATTGAACACAAAATTTACAACAATTTTCAACCGAAAAGTATTCCGGCATATCCCAGTTTTTAGGTACAGTCGAACCTGTATTAAGCGGTCACCCTGTATTAAGCGGTCAGTTGTCAAAGTCCCGAAAATTACTTCCCTTAATTACTGTAATTTTGACCTCTATTAAGCGGTCGCTGTCACCCTTTGCTAAGTCCCGACGAGCTGTTTCTATTGTCTTGACCTGTATTAAACGGCCACTTTGTAAAAGGAAACCACTGAAATACTACAGTAGTTCATACAAGTAAAATAGCACACCAGGTAATTGATTTCCTTGTTTATTTTCACAAATCATTAAATCGCCGAATACACTACTCGAACATTACTGTTTCTGCCTTGAGGTCAAAAGTCTTGTCATCATTGCGGATCGAATTCTTCTTTCATTAATTTCTGTTTAAGCCAGTTGCACGAGAAGTCATCCCCTTGAAAATGATATTCATATGGCACTTCTAGACCATAGCCACCTCCTCTGTTTACGCGCTTCCCTTTAATGATGGCCTTTCCTGAATTCGATGGTCTCTTAGTCAAGCATGTTGCCATTAGTTTAGGAACATGTCCGATTACATCAAATTGGTCTGTCAAGTTGTTCGGGTGTAATGTTTGCTTGGCAGCCATCTTCAGTGGTTTTTGAACCTGGTCTGGCATATCCGTTTTCTCTTTTGCCGCTTGAACCACCGCAACAGCATTTGAATCGTTCATGTTGTTCGGTTCTCGCTTCAGCAAATACTCATCCTCTGCGTTTGGTTCCCAATCATCCATGTATGCATGATATCCCCTGATGAAAGACTTCACCTTCAGCAAAATTTTCTCCTCTGATGTTGACAAATCCACAGATTGATAAAACAGACTCTTCGAAGCTAATTCTTATACGGCACTGAGCTAAATCATTGGAGAAGAAAAAGTGAACCGGGTGCGTAAAAAGCACCATGAGGCCGCCACAATCTTAAGTTTCGCTTAACACCTTAAGAAAATAAATTGCAGTATGAAAAGCCGCTCCAATTAGAATGAAGCGGTATAATCTCTGATGTGTGACTGAAAGTCGAGGACCTTAAATTAACGCATTTCTTCTTGTATCGATGAGAAACTATGACCACTATGGTCATAGTCTAATTTCTATCTTCTTTATGCTATGGCTACGGAATGTGCCGCTTTGTCAGAGCTGCCAAGAGGAAACAAAATATCATTGCTTAAGCTGCCAAGCGTCAGTATGTAACAGATCGGAATGTCTTGTTCCTGCTCCTGAAGAAACACCGAACTGAAAGCTGGTTCTAAAGTGGCTTTTTGTATGACATGTAAGACCAGCAGCAAAAATACTGCAGCAGAAAAACCAGCGCTTAACCGAACGAAGGCCGCTCTCACCAGACAAGACAGCCAGAAGACAAGTAAATCTAGCCTGAAAAGTCATGGTGGTACAAAAGAAAAAGTCACAGAAAAGTGGAAATGCTTGAGCCTTCAGCAGAGAGTTGATAAATTACGCCAAAGATCATCCAAAGGAGGGACATCGTAAAATTGCTGACAAATTTGGTATTGGAAGAACCCAAGCCCATAAATCTTAAAGGAACGAAAATAAATACTTACGTTGTGCGAAAGCCATTTACAGTCGAATAACCAAAAAAGAGTCCGCTGTGGGAAGTACTCAGATGTGAATGAGGCACTATGGGACTGGTATGTTATCTGCAGGAACTCGAACATTCCCGTTTCGGGAACAATGCTTCAGGAAGAAGCTTTGATGATTGCAGAAAAAATGGGCATCAGTGGCTTTGCTGCTTCTAATTGGTAGCTAGAATCATTCAAGAAACAACACAACCTACACCACATGGCCATAGCTGGTGAGGATGGAGACGTGAAAGACGAAACTATCGAACGCTGGAGTGAACGAGTTAGAGAGATCACACGAGGGTGGAAGCCTGAAGATGTGTGGAATATGGACGAAACAGGGAGCTTTTGGCGAGGATTTCCCGAAACAATCCTAAATGAAAAGGGACGACGTTGTAATGGTGGAAAGCGAGCCAAACAGAGAAATATATGCGCATTCTTCGTTAACGCCACTGGAGAAAAAGAAGACCCCATCGTCATAGGAAAATACGCGAAGCCGAGGTGTTTCAATAATTTAAAGGATATTAAAAGGCCCTATAGATGCTGGTATTTCTCCAACGCAAAGGCATGGATGACAACAGAGGTAATGAATGAAGTCTTGTCTCGGCTTAATGCAACTTTGATTCGCAAAGAGCGAAGTATCTTACTGTTCTTGGACAATGCCCCATGCCATCCTCCAGCCCTTGATGAGAGGTTTTCGAATATCAGTATCAAATTGCTGCCGAAAAACACAACTTCAAAGACACAGCCCCTAGATGCCGGTATCATAGCAAATTGGAAAGTGAAGTACAAGAAACGACTGCTTCGTTACGTTTGCTCCAAGGTGGATGAGTCGAACAGCGCCAGCGATATTGTCAAGTCCATAAATATTTCTATGGCAATGGAATGGGGACAACAGGCTTGGGACGAAGTGTCTCCTGAAACAGTCAGGAAATGCTTTCAGAAAACAAAGCTCTACCCGGAAGAAGTCGTAGAAGACGATGATCCCTTTGAAGGAGAGGATGAGATCGATCAACTTCAAGAGCTGATCAACAAGATCAGTTCTTGTGATGCTGGAACATACATCTCAGCCGAAGAACAAACTGAAACATGCCATGGTAACATCGATAGCTCAAAACCAAACTGGAGGAACACAACTCGAGATCAATTACTTGGCTGTGAGGAGGACGAAGCTGATGATGAAGTGATTACTGTTTCAGCAGAGAGGAGACTGCCAATATTCAATGAAAGGGAGGACGAGTATGACGTCGAATTAAAACAACCAACTATAAAGTCAGTATCGGAGGCGGCGAACATGGTAGAGCAACTGAGAGACTTTGCTCAGTTTAACGGACACTAGGAACTTTCTCTGGCGTTAAGCAAAGTGAATGACATACTTAGCGATATTAAACTACGGAAACCTAAACAACAGACATTGATATCTAATTATTTTTCTTCTTATGACAAATAGGTTTAAAAGACAAGACTCAAAAGATTAGGAGTACTGTCTTTTTCTAACGACCGGCTGTAATACCGGCCGCATCAACTTGACGTTACTGTTTTGTTACTCCCTTTCTATGTTCTATTTTTCTCAAACCATGTTATTGTTGCAGTTACTTTTAACCGGCACCGCGGAAATATGTTTTGTGACGTCAGAGTAACTGGTCAGTGGTTATATGAGTTCGATCCCCGCTCGTTGTTCGTTTCGATCTTCGATACATGAGATGCAACGGACGAAATTCTCTCTTGGTTTGGAAGATTGCCTCACTTGAATAGCTCTTTGGTATTGAAAATACGAGGGTGATTAATAAAGCTGAAGGCAAGTCACTGTTATAGCGCAACAAAGGACATTCAGCAATGAACATAGATGGTTTCTCGTGTCGAGATGACATGTGCGTCAAAGATTACAATGCATATATGGCTATGGCGAAACAATTTATAATTTTTCTGTGCGAAAAACTGAGATTTCTGCAGCCGATTTCGGTAAAGCAAGGAGTTTGAAGACTAGTAACCGGGATTTTTAATTAGTATTTGCATTCGGGACGTGATAAATGTAAGTTGAAGGACAACGATTTTTTGTGAAACCAGAAGTTGTCAACAAACTTTTGATAATAATTATCGATTTATTAAGCTTAAGTTTAAGTTGTTTTATTTCGCTTAAATCTTATGTTAGAGTTTAAATAATCGGCGATTTCATACCTGTACCTCTGTGGGAGATGTAATGAAAAATAACTATACTTTCCGTGGTGTATATAGATATATAATAATTTATACTCGATGAAACTGATTGTAAACACTAACAGTTTTGCGAAGAATCAGACTATATATCATTGACAGTAGCCAAAATGTAGCTTCGCTTGCTCAGTGGATATTTCATGTGCTGAATTTGTTTCTCAACAGTGTAAGCTTACCGTACAAACAAGCGTTATGGGATGGCATCACACCTAATGATAAAAATAGCGTCTGTGAGGCTTGTAACCATTTTGCAATTTTGCAGATGCAAATAGACTTGTTATTTACAAGACCATTGGTAGCAGGACATGCTGCTTGATTCAGTTATCTAGTGTGTATTCGTACTTTACAAGATGTGCATCTCAAGATAATTATAACACACCTGGTGCAAGGACAAAATAAATTGTCGAAAATTATCATTTGAGTCTTCCTTTTCACCTATGGGAATCTAAACCTTTGTCCTTCGTATTGTTACATGAGAACTTTTTACTTTATAACCAAGAATAAGAACAATAAATTTTCTTTTCTTCAGATATTTAAACCTTTTGGATCACAATTCCACTTGCTTGAAATCAACTTATTTATTATCTCTGAAATTGAGACCTAGATCTTATGCTTGCACTATTTTGCTATTTGTGGTAGCAAGAGAGAAAATCCCCTGGCTGCTTCTGTGAATCTTACTCTATTACTCTTATGTTGTCTTTCTTTTTTCTGCTTGTAAATCTGCTGAATCAATGGTAGTCAAAAAAGTGATTGGTACTGTAAGTTACAGTTATATTACAACTTATATAGAGTACATATTGGTCTACTAAGTGGGGTTAGTCACTGAAATTACAGTACGAATGTTCACACAAGGTCAAGCATCTGCCCACTGTTCTCACAATGAGATAGTACCTGAGAATTGATAGCTGACCCTATCTCATTTACTCTGTGATGTAATGAAAGAACAGGGGTGACATTGACTTAAAATATTTGTATATAAGGATATATAAGAATCATACTATTATTATAAAATTATTTGTTGCTTTTTGTTTGTTTGTATGGTGTGTTAATGTTCTAAAATTTTAGGAATTAAATTCTTTCATTGCAGAAAGAATATATATATATATATATATTTTTGGCCAAAGCCTTACAGGAACAACAACAACAACTTTATGGAATTCACTTAAGGAAGCCTAAAAAAACTGCTCAAAAAGAACAATCATGGAAAACTGAGAAAAGAAAAAAAAGGAAAAAAGATGTTGGCTGAACTAACTAGAAGAAGAGAAAAAGCTGAAAATATCAAAGAAGAAATTTATTAGAGCAAAACAGATTTCAGCTCAGATGATCCTGTTGACCAAAAATTAGATTAAGGCTATTGAACTTTAGAGAAAACAGAACTTATTTTTTTATTATTATAATTTTTTTTCATATGTCCCCCACCCATACAAAACAAATAAGTTCTCCAAAATCTTAAAATCAACTGTAAATTATAACATAAACCACCAATATTACTATAAGACATTTTGAGCTTTTTTTAAGTAGTCCTTGGACCAATTATTGCATCCTCCCCTTCAGTGAGCTGTTGGTTCTGGGGAGGAGGGAGGGGGAGGGGAGGGGAGGCATTTAGTTACGGTGCTGATTGGGTCACCCCATCTTTCTGGTTTTGTTCACCTGTGGAGCTTGGCTATGGATTGCTCCTTGTTTTCTTCAGACCCCTGCTCTTAACCTAAAACCTAGAAATATGTATTAAAACACATAGGAAATCCCTTTTTATTATTTCTGTAACCTACACAAAGATCCTTATCTTAGCATAGTCTAATGATGTACAGTACTTTGTACATGATAAATTAAAACCATGGCCAACCAGCATCTCACCAAACTCAACATCTCAGTTATCTTCCAGTAGTGAGAATTCTGCTGGTGGGACACAAGAATGGAAAATGTGAATACAGTGTAGCTGTATGTTCCTTTATGTTTGTAATAAGTAATCTTATCCTTAAAACCAGTACCGGTAATTGAAAGAAAGACTCCTTAGTGTATGCTATGATTGCAATATTTGCTACAATGATTGTTTATACCCATATCACTGATTATGGTTCTGCCTCAGGAATGGGTCTCACAAATCATAACTCTAAATATTATTTTAATTTTGTAAGTAAAACTCTACGGGGGGTTTTGGTCAAAAATCAAAATTTAAGACAAACTTGTATCTAACTAGGCTTTTTTTTGTGGGGGGGGGGGGGATATAGGGAGGGGGCATGATCTCAGGCTAATGCCATATAAGTCCCTGACTTTGGCTTTTTTATTATATCCTCTTGATCTGTTTTGTGCTACTGGTAAGGCATACATAATAAATGAAATAGAATGTATAATCAATGTGTGGAGCGATATGGAAATGTTTCCGAAATTTTTTCATCATTTGTTGGCCAGTTTTGGATTCGCTTTGGTGTCTCTGTTCGGCACTTGATGCACCAGCGTTTCCCAGGTGCATAAGACGTCAGATCAGATCCATCTTTATCCAGAATCTCGAAATAACGCGGAGCGACCGGATGCAACTTTGACGTGTGCCCACAGGTGGACTGACACGAGCATCTTCTGTCGTCCTTCTGACGAAGTTGATCAAAGTGGTGTTCGCACACAGATTCCTGTCGCTGACGCCCACCAGCTCTACATACCTGACAGGTTGGTGTCCTCAGAACAAATGCCGCTGCAGGTATTCAAAAGCCCCCTGGTTTTGCACATATTAAACATGTTTGGCAAAAACCAACGCGCCACGATAGATACACTATTTCACATTCTGTGCAAGCTCAGTTCAGCTCTGGCACAACATATCTTATGGGACAAGAACTATAAAAACAATACACCGAATTTAAAAGCTAAGTTTCCAGTATTCACTTTAAGTTTTGGGGATTTTCAGTGCCGACTGGTCTCACGTTGAAAATCACTTTAAAGTCGCCATTGTTTTGTATTTTACGAGGGGATGACGCTGACCGGCAAAATACTGCATCGCGTCCTCAAAAACGTATTTCCGCGGTGCCCTTTTAACCGAGTAAGTGATTTTTTGAGCGCTTTTATGTATAAGTTGTACACTACGTCATTAACTGTAATATAAAATGGCATTTTTACCGTGTTCTGACCTGTATTTTGTACGACCTGTATTAAGCGGTCACTTAGCCATTCCCCGAGGGTGACCGCTTAATACAGGTTCGAATGTACTAAACTTGCCTTGCTAAATATATGTGAACATGCACTGGGTCATGTTATTATCACTCAAAGCCAATAGTTCACAATCTACACCAAAAATCTATTCTGCTTAGTATATAATCAGGTGCACGATATGTTTGTTTGTACCTTTTGTCCTTGTTCGTCTTCATTTCTGCAAAAAGATCCAAAAACTACAGCGAAATCCCCACACGCTCGACGTGTCACGCGTCTCGTGAAACAGCTGTTGCGTGAGTCGAGATCATGAAACGCAAGGAGATCCAGCAACTTCATTTTTATTTCCGGGTTGTGAAAAAAATTCGATCACTGATCTACATGTTATAGTTGCGCCAATGGAATGAGCTGAAGCTCTAATTTTTATACGTTGCCGTTGTACCATGATTACAGATTACTGGTCCTCGAACGTGTCAACCAATCCACTGGTGCAATGTAAATAATTCGTTCTTTTTGTTTGTTTGTTTTATTTAAGCACTTTTATTTGTCCTTATTGTCTATCAGATGAGGAGATAATCTGATACGTTGTGCAATACTTTTTTAACACCTCATTATATAAAGCATGTGCACAAATAACAACGTCCCAATACAGTCTAATCTTGTGCTTGCGGCATACATTTTGGTAGCGTAGTTTCGTGGTATTTAGTTTTCTCTAGTATTGAAAATAAGAAAGCTTCATTGCCAGCTAGAACACATCTGCTCGCTAATGTGGACGATACAGCATACGAATATGGAGCGTTGGTTGGGGGAAAGTGCAGTTCAAGTATCAAATACCCGGGCACACTGAGTACATGCGTATCAGAGACTGCAACCGGTCAATTGAGCTCCACTTCACAGACACCCTACAAGTCAGTATTGCTAACTGTGGTTTGAAGACGGAAGCAGAGCTGATATTAGCGAGGGTTGGTAAGGTTGAGACACACCTTCTTTTTACTCTCGTGATTAAGGTGGCTGGTATCAGTTTCCCTCGCGTGGAGAGTCTGGCCAGTAGTGCACGCATCACACTTTATACGCACGAGATGTGAAGAACGGGAAAAACAAAAACAAAGATGGCGGCTCGAGGCTTTCTTCGAGCAAGGCCACGTTTGGAACTTCAAAAAGAAATCCGCATTTATCTGAGGCCGTATGTACTCGCAATGAAAACGTAAAGCTTGTGGGATGTGGCTGGAGTGACAAGGATACTTCACAAATTAATGTGATCAAGTAAGCTGAAGCCACTCAAAAGGCACTAAGGCCACAAGGTAGCGGGCATTACCCCTTAAATCTACCAAAGCAAAGATTGAGCCCAAGCATTAGCAGCCATGGACAGCTGTTTCGGCCTTGTTAGGCCTCATCAGCATGGCATAGCTAATGCTCAGGCTCAAGTACCCACATATCAATAAAACAAGCAATGAAAACGTAAAGCTTGTGGGATGTGGCTGGAGTGACAAGGATACTTCACAAATTAATGTGATCAAGTAAGCTGAAGCCACTCAAAAGGCACTAAGGCCACAAGGTAGCGGGCATTACCCCTTAAATCTACCAAAGCAAAGATTGAGCCCAAGCATTAGCAGCCATGGACAGCTGTTTCGGCCTTGTTAGGCCTCATCAGCATGGCATAGCTAATGCTCAGGCTCAAGTACCCACATATCAATAAAACAAGCAATGAAAACGTAAAGCTTGTGGGATGTGGCTGGAGTGACAAGGATACTTCACAAATTAATGTGATCAAGTAAGCTGAAGCCACTCAAAAGGCACTAAGGCCACAAGGTAGCGGGCATTACCCCTTAAATCTACCAAAGCAAAGATTGAGCCCAAGCATTAGCAGCCATGGACAGCTGTTTCGGCCTTGTTAGGCCTCATCAGCATGGCATAGCTAATGCTCAGGCTCAAGTACCCACATATCAATAAAACAAGCAATGAAAACGTAAAGCTTGTGGGATGTGGCTGGAGTGACAAGGATACTTCACAAATTAATGTGATCAAGTAAGCTGAAGCCACTCAAAAGGCACTAAGGCCATGCTGATGAGGCCTAACAAGGCCGAAACAGCTGTCCATGGCTGCTAATGCTTGGGCTCAATCTTTGCTTTGGTAGATTTAAGGGGTAATGCCCGCTACCTTGTGGCCTTAGTGCCTTTTGAGTGGCTTCAGCTTACTTGATCACATTAATTTGTGAAGTATCCGTATGTACTCGATCGACTTACAGAGGAAATTTTTTTCCCGGAGATTGATAAGGCATATTAAAGTTCCAAAGGGAAAATTTCCACCTCTACTGCGATTGATCGTGTCGGGAACTGGGAGGATAACGAGCCGGAAAGAAATTGTAAAACTGCAATTTGGGATACCACTTAAATTTTACTTACAGGTAGTACATCTCAACATTCTATTATTTCTATGCCTCACCGCCTCCTGTTGTTTGTCGCGAATCACATCTGCACTCGTGTCAGCTGAATTGCATGCAGTTGACATGTGTTCTGCGAGCAATTTAGTCAATTCCACGCTTTTGCTTCGTGTTATTTAACATAAACATGCTTAGTTAGTCATGTTACAGGTTGTGAAGAAATTATTTCAAGTGAGCCCAAACGTTTGGCCAAACAGTAAAAACATCAGCTGTGGGACTATTAAAATTCACCGTACTGAAATCTACTCGGCGTGTGGACTGCAAACAAGGTGCCCGCGCTTGTACGCGTAATGGCTAGCGACAGTCAGCAAAGCGCATGAGCAAATGTCGATATTTTGAAATGCGCGAAAAAACGCGCGTGGAAATTGCTCAACTCACGAAGGTTTTTGCAAGAAAGCGAGCCCGGTGACCCCCTTTTTTATTGTTTCAATATTTTTGTCTTGTCAAGAGGAAACGCCACACAAAATTCAGAGAAATTCTTTCAGAGAAATTTTACAGTACTCATAAATTTCATTTTCTCGCTTTTATAAAACATCCTCTTGATAGAAATTTTTTAAAAACATTTTTCAGTTTCCTTTTCAAAGGTAATCACGTGAAAAAAATAGGGGGTCACCGAGTTAGTTTTCAAATTATTATTGCCAGAAGTTGAAATGCAGCTCTGAATAACTCTCAAGTACCGTTGCCATGGTAACAGCTGACGACGTAGTAATAGTTATTTCTGGTCAACAACTAAATGTATAATTAATTTAATCTTGCAAAAGTTTTCTTTCGGCCACGGTTTGCCTTTGTGTACTTTTCTCCTAAACTTTACGTTGTGAAAAAGCTGAAGACTGGTACCAGCCACCTTAATAAGCTGTACTATGGTGTTGTGCACGCGCGCACCGAAGTTGCAAGGCAGGTAAAAATAAATAGGTTTACCTATTGCCTCATAACTTAATTTATTAATCAACGGGTGTCAAAAGCGTATAACGCTTTTTTGCAAGCTAGAGCTAATGTATAACACTGTACATGCGATTTCCTTGCTCTTAGTATGATCTTTTTGGTATTTTATCAAGTGAAAGAGCAATCAGGAATTATAAAGTGCTTGCTGATTGGCCAAGATAAGGAATATCCATGCACATTCCCCGAGAAATTCAGTTTTATTTTATGTTTGTTTTTTGTGCTCTTCCTCTGAAATAATTAATGGCCACTCCCCACAGCATACTGAGATGAAGATATACGCTGTAGGATTGAAGAAAAATCTTTTACCCGACCCCGTTTTATGCTTTCTTCAGTTCCATGCCCAAGTTCTACACCACATACAACCGGAACTTAGTTCTGAAAAAAAGTCAACTGTTAGGCTCAAGGGGCTGATATTCTGTATTCTGAGAGCTGTTCATGAAGATTATTTTGCTGTTTAAGAATAAGGGACTTCGTCCTTCTACGGTAGTCCCCGGTAAGACAAGGTAGCCCGCGAATAAAAATACATTTGATAACATGCTGAGGGAACCAGCACACTTTGCACTCATTCCCAAAGGAGCTGAAAATAAAACATGGCTGGCTCCTTGAGCATGTCTTGACTATTGTGACTAAACTTGTGACTGAAAATATAACGTGTGATATAACATTTGCCCATAAATTTTATCTTTACTTCCTTTGCTGGCAAAATTCGTGCTATGAACGATCACCTTTCAAAGCAATAAGCATCTGCTTCCCTCTATGATGAAAAAAAAAACCTCTCCCTTTGGAATGTATCTTGCTATTGTCTTTCGCGTCTTGGAATGCGAACGCGGACATCGACTGCACCGGAAAGAAGATAAGTGTTACCCTTGTCCCTAAGGGATTCTTTCAATATTTCCTCAGTCGGGCAATGAATATACCCATGCGCTCCCGATATACCTAAATTGCAGTTCCCATTATGTTTATTTTCATTTTTATTCCAGGTATATTATAACTTCATGACTCGAGCTTTGAAATGTTGATTTGCCCGAAGCACCGCCAGGATTCTGGTATCGTATGGCGCTGTCGGCAAAAGTTACAAGAGACCTTAAGCAGAGACGAAGAGAGCGGACGACGAGTAAAAACCGGAAGTAACTTTGAACCATAAGATAATACTGCGCATGTCATGTCTTGTCTTCGCTGACTTCATTCGTCGTACACCCAACGCCAAGAACGTGAAAACAGCTCTGTTTCCGTCCTCTGCTGTACGTAAGTATTCAGACTATTTCTTCGCCTCTTAGAGGTTTAATTGAGCAAAAACTAAGCAATCATGGGTTTTAATTTAGTATGCGAAAGTTTCTTTTGCTTTTTTAGCTCTAACTTAAAGTAATTAGCCTCTGTAAACTTCTTTTGCAGGAACTGCACATGGCGTGTCAAACTCCCGCGTCAGGGTAAGATCTGAAGTCTTAGTAAATTGGATCGTTCATGATGAACTTATATTGATTTCCTTGTAAAAAATGACAGTTGCTTCGGGATGGTTAAATTTGTGGTTGAGTCTATCCGAAGTGTTCCTCGCGAATATTAAAAAGCAGAGCATCTGCAGCTTTAGAAATTTTGCCGACTGAGTTATCTTCTTCAACTTTAGTCATTGCTCGATCTGTCTGAATATTTAAGCTGTTTCTAAGGTTGTTTGTAATATATAGGGATGAATCCCAGAAACAAAAGCCACGTCGTTATAGCAAGCTCGAATTCCAAGAGATTGATAAAACAGTCCTGTAGATCGCAGACTTGCAACGAAGGTCCATAATTTTAAATTTAAGAATGTCAAGGAATAGAAGCTAAACTGAATGCAGTGCAGGCCAGAGTTAGATTGATTAGCACTAATTTAGATTTAATTGTCAAGGTGTATGCAGTTAAATATGATATGCAATTAAAGCAGGATTAGTCTTAATCCCTGCTCAGAAGTGAAAAAGGAATTTTAAGACATTCACATTTTTCTTCTCTAGAAACAACTCTATGAAATGGACAGAAGACCATGACTTGACCCTCTGTGGGGAAGTTCTTCTCCAACAGCAAAGAAAGGGATGAAGTGTGGGGGCAGATAGCCCTTAATCTTAACAGTCTTGCAAGTCCCATATTCAAAGTGTCTAAGAGATCAGTGAGAGACAGACTAACCCTTTTTCAGACCAAGTACAAGGAGAAAATAAGAGAAGAAGAAAGAGCATCAGGCATAGACTGTGAGGAGACCCAGCTAGATGCAGCAGTTGAAGAAATTCTTGACAAAGAAAAGGCAGCTGACATGGAAAGGAATGAGCAAGCTGGCACTCTAACCAAAAAACACCAGAGTGAGAAGGCAAGTGCCGAAGAGGTTAGGCGCCAAGCTATGGAACGACTGGGCAAAACCGAGAAAAGAAATGCAGATTCAGAAGAAGGAAACCCCAGTAAAAGAGGGAGGAGAAGAAGTTCGGATGCTGTTGAATACCTCAAGGAGAAGTTTGAGTTAGAAAGTAAACTGAGGAAGGATGAAATGGAGTTCAAGAAAAATGAACAGCAGATGTTGATGGATCAGCAAAGTCAAATGCACAAGCAGCAATTAGAAATGATGGAGATGGTACAACAACAGAATCAGACATTAAGGGCTTTATTGGAAAAAGCTACATTCACAAAATGACTGTCTCAAGTGTCCTCAAGATTTTGTAATCTTATTTTAAAACAGGTTGCACTTAAGGGGAGTATTAATGTTAGAAACCCCTTCTTTTGAAAACACAAACTATGTCATAAGCATTAATGTACTTAAACTATGTTGAACGTTGAGTTAACAAATATTTTACACTGTTTTTCAACATGATTTTGTGATGAAGGAAACTTGTTTATTTATTTCAGTAGAAAAATCATACTTGTTTACTTCTGCATGCATGGGAAGTATTTTTTGCTCCTCACATTTACAGCCTTAAGCCTGGTTGACACTTGCAACTTAGTGAGATAATGACATAAAGAGAAAATTGCTTTTTTGCCTTATGTCCATGCTGTTGTGTTGACATTATTTTTAGGTAGTGTGAATCTGGCATTAATGCAACAGGGTTAAAATTAAACCTCATTTCTTATTCGGTGTGATTTTACACGTACATAGTGCCCAGGCCTCATGTTACAAAGTTACCAAAAAAAAGTTATCAAAAATTCTTGCCGTAAAGCCTCTTGCTATTCAGATCAGAACAAGTAAATCGATCAAAGGTCTTAAAAACGGAAACAAAGAATCTAAAGTCAGCCTATATGCCGATGATACCACTACTTTTATTCATGACGACTCGTCCGCAGTAGCACTTTTTGCTTTGCTTGATCAATTCAGCACGCTATCCGGTCTGAGAATAAATAAGTCGAAAACTGAAGGGCTGTGACTGGGATTGTGGAAAAACAGATTAGGTAATGACGAGCCTTTTGGAATCTCTTGGCCGAAGCAATACGTCTCCTCCCTGGCGTAGTTTTCGTTTATGAAACGCACGTCGGCGAGAAAATCAACTTTGATGAACGGCTTGTTAAAATGAAAAAGGTGTTAAATCTTTGGTCGGGTCGGCGCTTGTCAATCCTGGGGGAATTGCTATTGTCAAAACATTAGCACTGTCTAAACTTGTTTATAATTGCTCTGTACTTGATACTCCGACCGATTTTGCTAAAGAAGTTAATAAGGTCATTTTCCCTTTCATATGGAACTTTAAGCCTGATAAAATCAAAAGAAACACACTGACAGGCCCAATCTCCAAAGGTGGCCTTAATATGGTCAATTTCGCGGACGTAGAAAAATCTCTTAAAGCTGCCTGGATAAATCGCTATAGTTCATCGGATGGTCATCATTGGTGTGCGCTTCTTGATTCTCATCTTGAAAAATTCGGAGGCTCTTTTTTGTTTCAGTGTAATTACGATTTGAAATTCTTAGATCTAGAGGGTCTCCCCCTCTTTTATAGGAACATTTAACGGTCTGGCAGATCCTTCATTCCAAGGTACCCCTTAGTGTTAATGAAATTAAAGAGGAAATACTTTGGAATAACCGCTTTATTAAGATTGGCGGAAAGACGGTTTTTTATAAAGCATGGATTAGCAAAGGCATTTTAAGAATTAAAGATATCCTCAATGTTCACGATAACTTCCTCTCTTTCCAAGAGCTTAAAGATACTTTTCACATTCGTGGTACTTTTCTTGATGACGGTGGTCTTTTGGCCGCGATTCCTAAAGATTGGAAACATGCTATCTTACATGGCAATCAGGAACACACCAACGAACCAAAGGTATCACAACTAACCGTTGGGAATGCTTCAGCAAAATATACTCGACTAATGTTAGCTGAGAAATCTTTCTGCCCTCCATTAATCGAATCTTATTTAAGAGAAAAAACATTCACTCCTAGTGCCATATATGAGCTTCCTTTCAAAATCACCATTGAAAATAAGCTAAGAAGTTTTCAGTTCAAACTCATCCACAATATTCTTCCGACCAATCAACGCCTTTGGAAAATGAATGTTAAATCTTCTCCAAAATGCGAACAATGTGATGCTCCTTGTGAAACTATTAGTCATATTTCTTACGAGTGTCCTGTAGTAAAAGGTTTTTGGGAAAAAGTCATAGATTGGTGGAATCGTAAACGTTCTGAAAACATAAATCCCAATTCAACGGAAGTTCTTTATGGATACAAACCCGAATCTAACAGCTTTCATACTTTTAACCATTATCTCTTAATTGCTAGATATTACGTTTACTTAGCTAGAAACATGTTTGAGACCCCAGAGCTGGAAGTTTTCATTGTTCTCCTGGAAATTAAAATCCAGTGCGAAAGAGAAATCGCAATAACAAACGGAAATCTTAACAAATACAGAAATAAGTGGACCACGCTTTGAATTTCTGATTAGTGTTGGATTTATAGTAATTTAGAAAACATTTTTCTATTTGTTCTGCCTGTTGTTGTTAATATGTTGAACATTCGTATTTCGCTTTATTTTGCTAGCTTGTTCATTTATTTATCTATTTTTTTCTTTGTTACTGTTTCGCCTCCTTTTTATTTGCCGCCCTGTTATTGTAAAGTTTATTGTAATGTGATGTTAAATGATGTTTAATAAATAAATTATTATTAAAAAAAAAGAGTTATTAAGAAAAGTAATCTTCTAAGGAAGGAGGTTCCAGCTGAAAAAAACTGGATGTCTGATTTCCATAGAGACAAGTGAGGGCATTTCTAAGTAGGGCACTGACGACATACATTTTGCCCACACTACTGAGACCAATTTGAAGTAGTTAGTGACATCATTGAATAGCCACTCTACTGATTCTCTGACACTGCTCATCGACTGATTGAAATCCATCATTTGAGGGGTCAAGGCTCTATTCCTGAAAGGGGCTTGAAGGTGTACCCTTAATGGGTATGCTGGATCACCATAAATGCAGTATGGATTCTCCAAAGGACAGTTAGCAAAAGCTTGAAGGTCAGTAAGGAGTCTTGAGTCTGCAAGCATGCCTGCATCATGCCTCCTTCCTTCTGAAAAATAGAAATATATTCAAAACTGTTTTCATGATTGACATAAAAAAATATGACAAAACAAAGAATTATTATAACCATTTCTTACCTACGAGACCGTATAGATGACCTATCAGACCATAGGGGAGGGCAACACACTGAAACTTCAAAGCATGTACTCTCTTGTGGCCGTTATAGACTGCTTTCTGATGCTCTGCAGGTCTGCAAATTGGACGAACTGTCCGGTCAACAAATCCAAAACAATTGTCAAAGGCAGAACCCTGGGCAGCAATGGTGTCACTATACAGTTGCAGCAAGGGCTGAGAGAGAACTTGGTGATTCCACTGAGTGATTCTGTGGCCGTGTGTATCGTATATATAGTCGAGCACCTGGTTGCTAACCATGCTTAACACTGGAACCGGCCGACCAAATCGTGGAATGATATCACTGAATCTGCAGGGGTAAGACAATCTTCTCAGAAGAATACAAAGCGCTTCCATTCCACTTGATACGGTTCTTTGGTAACACGTAAAGCTGTCTGGAATTTGAAGGACTTCGGCAAGAAGTGGAAGGTCGTGCTTCCTAAATCTAAATTCTGCCAAACACTCTGCATCGTTTATATCGTTCAGAGAAAACCTTCCAAAATTCTCATAGCAAAAATCAGGATTTTCTGGCCAGTATTTCTCATACAACACCAACAGTTCTTAATCATCTAAAATGCCTTAAGCGTGACTAAAGAGAAAAAGTTCTTGAAGTTCGTGAAAAGAAACCATCTCGACAAAAAAATGATTTACTGTGCTGTGTTTTTTTGTTTACGTTCACGTTCTCGTCGAGCGAAGCTTAAGTTCAGATTTTCCCGCCGTTTTCTTACCGTGAACGGACAGTTCCGTCCCAGTCTTCACGCGGTACTATTCGTCGTCGTCGTCTTCTTCGTCGTCTATGCTTAAGGTCCCCACAGTTCGAATTAGTGCTACGAGTCAGGGCGTAGTTTACTTTCCTACCGTGACGTCATCAAATTTTAAAATCAAAATAGCAAGGTTTTCTGAGTTTTTATATCGACAGGTTGAAAATAACTTACAAATAATTATTTATTCGAGTTTCCAGTTCCTTAGCGTCTTTAGTTGTTAAAGAACGGAAATTTTCATAGTGCGTGACCAGGATAGGTCAGCTGTATGGCTGAAAAATAGTTTTCCCTTATGATTTTCAGCAGTAAAAACATTTTAAGAATTCGAATATCTATATGTATAGTAGCTCAGAAACAAAAAGAAAACCCCTTTATCGCATAAGTTAATGTACACTGTGTTGGTTAATTTTGGGTACCTTACTTGTACCTGTGCGTACTTCAGTGTATATGGCGTCTGCATACAATTACAAAGCTCTTTAAGAGCCAGTGTCTGTAAATATCGAGAATCCGGCGTCACTCGTCAAATTTCGAAATTCTTCATATCTTGCCTGAATAACACCTATGGTGAGTTATTTTCGAAAATAGAATTCAAAGATCGTGAAGCGCTTGCTTTTTTCTGCAATCGAGGAAAGTTTGAAAAACGCCATTTTACCGCCATGACGCTGCCGAAAATAGTATAAAATGATGCATTTTATTATCGCTCGTGTAGATAAACGCGGTGTCATCTATCAATGCGACTTGGCCAGATCTTAAGGCATCTCTTGGTCTATCCAAAGCACAAAATTATTTTGGAAAAGCTACTGGTATATAACCGTTTTTGACCGTTAACTATACAACAGTTCAACCGCTTCAGCGAATGAGCTTATTTTAGCTAACTTCCACACCACAAAAATCCCACTGGTACATATAATTTAACGTTGAAATTAGTATTTTTTTAAAGTGCATAATTTGTGCTCTGTTGTGTTAAACTTTCTTCCGCGGCCCGACAAAAGTGCTCCGTCGAGAGACAGAAACGTGAAGTCAAATTTTGCATCGCCGCCATTCTTGAAATTCTTTGTCTTCTTCGAACCACAGCTTCGTCAAGAACTAAAAGTCTGCCGATGGAAACCTTAACTCGCTATTCTGAACGCCTAAGGATTACAGTACAATTCTAAACTTACTGTTTTCAATCTCTCTGAGAGTGATAACCCTTAACATAAATTTTGACAAGGTCAGAGTAGGTGATGAAATTATGTAACTCGACGCTGATTAACACGGCAATTTTTAAGCAGATAACACATTATGTAGGCAGCAGCTTCAGCGAGGTCTTTGCTCGGAACTAAACTGGCACGAGCAGAAGAACGAAAAAGCTGGCCAACATGACGATCATCGATGTACTGCGACACAGGAACACCAAACGAACGAGCTGCACCAGTAACGAATAAACCCAGGTTATGATAGATAAAGGCACTCGCCTTCCAGCCAAACGGTAGGGTACGAAATACGAAATACACATCATTCCATTCAAGACCAAAATAGGTAAGTGACGAGGAATGGAGGAGCACATGTTGGTAGCCGCTCTTATCGTCAAAAGACGTCTGAAAATGCCCAGGGAGAACATACCTGGGCAAGTCGGGAAGATGATTAAGCCGGAAGGGGAGGTCACTTATCCAAAGATTCAAATATCGCTCGTCATGACAAAGACGGGGCTTTGAGGGCTCCACTGTGAGGGGAAGGACCAAATGAGGTGGGGTCACCTCACCGACCCTACCCCACACATCAAGTACTCCAGCAGCCACCCAATCAAGCAGAGTCTCAGAAATAAAATCTCGAAATACTTCACAAATCTTAGAATTGCTGAGCCGTATAGGGGGCGGACGTGGCGCGTCGTACGAGCGACCCTTGAAGTTTCCTTTAAACGGCTTGAAAAAACAGTCGACCTTTACACCCTCCCGGACAATGTCAAAAAAGTTCGCTTGAGATGAGCTATGACCACTTAGCAATCTCTCCCACACTGGCAAATGATTATGAATTTCTCCGGCTCTGAAAAACGTAGGATTAAGAAACGTAACTGCTCGATGTTAGCCAGGTCCGTTGAAGCAACGACCATACTCGGCGAAGGAAGGGGGCCAACGAAAGGGGAGGTACCATGCTTTATACTACACACGGGGATATCACCAGAAGGAGGAGCAAGAGCACTAACTTTGGAATAAAATGAAACAGGACCCTATAAGGAAAAGGGAGAAATTTGATAAATGAAAAAACGCGGGAATAAACCAAAAGCTGGGGAACCACCCCTTCGTTGACCCCGAGCTCCGAACTAGGTCCGAAATTGAGACACAGAGCAGCCCCCCCCCCCCCCCCCCCAAGGTCAACGAAGAAAGTGAGTTAAATAGGGTGAAAAAGAAAACGATAAACAAACTAATGCGAGAACAAAAATTTATTGTAAACTGAGGCGTAAGAGACTATTGTCCAACACGACCACAACCAAACTGTTGCCTCGCTGGTGGGGCACGGCACGCCCGAGCGATATGTCTCCATCTTAAGCACCTGAAGCACTGAACCTGGGCACGGCCAGGGTCGGGGGCTGGCCTGCGCATTGTAGAACCAGGACGAACAGGCATGAGAGGTGGAGGTACCTTTCCGACTCCCTTCAAAATCGCGTTTGCGTCTTTGGCCACCTTTGCTCGCACGGGATCCCCCAACAATCCCAGGAAAAGACGCTGAAGTTGTTGGTCATCCACAAAATCCGACCTGGTCTTTATCTCATCCAAAGCGGCAGCGTACTCATCGGCTTTTTGGTGGTTCTCGTCTCTCGCCAAACGCAACAACGACTGTAAGAGCTCAACCGCCTCATACTTGTCAAACATCGCTGCTGGACGATTTATATAACGACGAAGCGCAGCCAAGGCTGACTCAGAACTGTCTAGAGTCCTAAGGCGTTCCAAGGAAATGATCGTTTCCTCTAATACTCTAATGCGATCGGAAGCCTATTATGAAAAAGAACACACTTGAGGCTATTGTCTTCACCAGTGACATGCTCCAACGTTCTCCAAAAATAATTAACCTAAAAAGTCACTAGCTGGTGGCATAGCAAACATTCCCCACCGATGGAGAGCATAATAAAACAAACAGTGCAAGAAAACAATATAACATCCTACGTCATAATATTGCCGTAACCCGCGGCAAAGCGTAACAATGAAAAAAGCTCAACCATACAAATGAAGCTATACATAGACCCCGCAAAACTGTCTCAACTGGCGGAAATCCTTAAGTTATAAGTACACTGATTGCAACGTCTACCGAGGATATGCCTTCGCCAGTAAAAACTAGCGGTATACCAAACAAACAAACGCTCCATAAAACTCTTCACTGGTGGAATACCGATTTGAACTGAACGCAACACTGCCCTCACCAGTGGAAATCCATAAATCATGTGCAACTTGTAAGATCTATGCCACGAGCTGCCTTCGCCAGTTTAGAAAATCTAGCGTTGTACCAAATTGCGAATATTGTACCAAACTCCTTCACTGGTGGAATACCAAATTAGAACACACACAAAACTGACTTCACCAGTGGAAACTCATAATATTTAAGCACACACACGTTATAAATACCACGGAGACGGAGTAACGCCGGAGACATGGCACAAACAAGGCTTTTCTTACTCTGTCCGGCACTAGACCCGTCCCAAATTAATCATGCCAGAAACTAAGGATTTCCTTAAATACTAAATAAGCAGATACCAAGGCGAAACCCAATATACCGAGGGAAAAATCTAGAAGTAGGGAGAACGAGGGCAGTAAACAGGTAGACAGCAACGCACGAGGCGGTAACATTCCTTATGAAAAAGTTCAAGAAAGCGTGGACAATAAATGGACACGTGCTGACAGAATGTTTGTATCGCGCACCAAAACAATACCGAAATCTGTATAAAAATTACGCGACCGAAGACAAAACGCTAACCGGGCTAAGCAGAAAAAATCTCCAACAAACGTAGCAAGACTAACCCCTACATAAAGCGAAGCAGAAACAAGAATAAAGTTACCTCTACTGGGGCAGTAGGCGCCGCGGCAGGCTCAGCTATGGGTTCCAACTCTTGAGGAAGATTTTGTGCCGGTTCTGCGACTTGTTGCGCTCCAGCAGGAGCCGGAGGGTCAGGAAGAGCATTAAGTTGATCCGCCATGGAAACGGCGGGCTGGTGGTGGTTGACCAAGCGGAAGGTAATCGCAAAAGAGGACTGTCTTTGTGGAGTACAGGACGAAAAGATCACGCTCCAAGCGGAGAGACCAAATTTAAACTCGAAATGGCGCAAAGCATTACTGACGCTATCAGCACGGGCGGAAACGGGGGAATGTGATGGAATAACGGCGTGTTTTGCAATGAGCTAATTAATTATGCAGTGAGAATAAGAGAATACCAAGGTTATTCCACAGAAATTTTTTTCGGATTTTCCGAAAATTTTATAATTCCTACCTCTGGTCGATATTTACAGACATCCGCTCTTAATTACTAAGGATCACCAGCCTATTCCCGTTTGGAATGCGATTCATTAGTGATTTCTGAGAAATACAAACAGATCGACAAGGTTCATTTGGGAACAGAAATCAACACAACTAAGTAATAAAGTGAAAATGTGGCTCAGCCAGGAATCGAACCTGGGTCTCCAGATTACCGGTCTGATGCCTTAACCACTAGGCCACTGAACCAACCACTCTGGAAAATATGTATAGTTTTGTTTGTCAACGATAGGCAATGTTTTTTTATCCATATTTGGAATTTTCTTTTGGTTTTGGTGAGTGAGTGAGTCAGTGAAATTCAGTAACTGACAATCTATAAAGGTATTTACACATGGTAATTAAAACAAATGAAGGCTTGAACGGAATTGAAAAAACCATTCCTTAGCAAATGCAGATACAATGATTGTTATAATCAGCTTTGTGATTTTTATTGCCAATCTTACCGAGTCAACACAGCAGGTCTTGCCCACACAAATGTCTCTTTATTTTTATAACTGATGATTGAAGCCCGGTGATTTCTGCTTTTTCTGTCGTTGGAGTAGGTTTTGAGGTTAACGTATTTTTTTACCGAGTGCAACACTGGTTTTAGAGGCCACGTATTAACCTTTACACTGCTGAGATCATAATTGGCAATTCAAGGCGTTTTTGATAATCGACTGGTTTACTCATAATAGAGCTGGATTAAATGTAAATGTGAATGTGAATGTGAATGTGAATGTGAATGTGAATGTGACTGTGAATGTGAATGTGAATGTGAATGTGAATGTAAATGTAATGTGTTTACCCACGATCCACCTCAGGAGCTGAGAGCTCGTTCATCATGTGGCCGTGCGTTTCAGAGCGAATTAGTATTTAGAAATGTTGGTTTTTGTGGAGAGGGGAAAACCGGAGTAGCCTGAGAAAAACCTCTCGGAGCAGAGAAGAGAACCAACAACAAACTCAACCCATATATGACGCCGGGTCAGAGAATCGAACCTGGCCACATTGATGGGAGGCGAGTGCTCTCACCACTGCGCCAACCCTGCTCCCCTCAACGATCAAAGTAAAAAAAAAAAAAATAAATAAAAAAAAAAAAATAATAATAATAAAACACTTAAATAGAGTGGTTTTATCGTAAATTCGCGGCTAGTTTTTAAATTTCATGACGTAGTATCTTTGTTCTTTTGTTTTATTTATATACTGTTATTTATTTATAATAGTTTTTTTATTGTTTTTACCCTTTCTCGTATTTTAGTATTACGTATTGTACAGTCCGTAATCCAGCCAAATCTATCCAAGTCCTTGATTGATTGATCATTGACTGATATTCATGCTCTCTACTTAAGAACGAGGTTGCTTTCATGTATACATTGTTGAGTGAAAAGTTGCACGGAATGTTTCACGTAATGTTACATTGCATCGTCCAAATTTTCTCCAACTGAAAATTTTCCGACGTTTTTCTTACTTCTTAAGCTTTTAGGCAGTTACCTGTACAAAGCCGACATATAGGGCTAAAATTTACCGCCAATTCGATTTTTTGTCATTTCACAGAAACTTACAGCTTATTTGGCTTAACAGCTGTTGATACTCTCTCCTTCACAACCTCCAGTATGCCAATAATAGGACCAATGAAGGTGAGAGCGATCATCCCAGTTATAAGCACTACCTAGTAGTGAAAACAAAGCCCCCAAAAAATACAGGTTTGGTTCGTAGTAAAGACATGGGTGTGAATATATAAAAATCGTATATTTGAATTGCTTGAAATGCGGATTAATAAATGAAGATGGGAGTGATTATCACAGTTTTTAGCATACCTAGAAGTAGTGAAAATAAAGTCTGAAATAAGATACAGGCTTGTACGAGAGTTAAACGCATGACCTCTACGATACCATTGCAGTGCTCTACCAACTGAGCTAACAAGCCTACTTGAAGTTTAACCTCGAAGCTATGAGCACTACCGAGGCAGAGGTCATGGGTTCAACTCCCGTAAAAGCCTCTACATGGCTTTATTTTCACTTTTATTTTGATATTCCTATATTCACAGTCAATGAGGACCAAACACACCTTACGAAAATCTGAGACAGGGGTTTGGGGCAATTTGAAGAAGAATGAAAACAACTTCCTGGGAAAGGTCTGGGTCCGGTCCTTGGCGTAGGTTGTGAATAAATTCCCAGTAATCAGAGAGACCCATGTTATGCGCAAATGATTATGGGATCGCCGGGGGGGGGGGGGGCAGATATTGGAAGTCCCTAGAAAGAAATGCACGGCGTATAGTTGTTTCTTCATCAAGAGCGGTAATTTTGAACAAAGAATAACGCATTTTCGCCGTGATGTTGTCAGAAGAGGAGGTGACTAATTTTGGTGCGTAGGAATTGTAAGTTTCCAAGTGATTAATGTGGAAAAATGTATTGATAAACACTCTGTTGAGTATAGAGCCGGGTTGATTGTGAAATCTGCGTACTGATCGAATCTTCACCGAATAATAGTCTTGAAATAGTGCAAACTTAAGGTCTTAATTTGAAGGGATTCACTCAGTAAACCCTGTTCAGTTGTAATTACATATGTCGAGGTTATTTTCTCTTTAGTTACGTGTGTTATAACATTTTCTTATCGTGGCTGCTGGGATTTTACACCTACAAAGGAGAGAAATTGTTGTGCGAGGGGATGGAAATTTTCTCTACCGAGCAATTGCGCTGTAGAGGGATGAAACCAGTGACAGAAAGCACGGGGAAATCCGAAGGTTGTCTCCGGACATAACCAGTCTCTCTCTGAGATATGGAGGTGCCTCCGTTAGATTATCTCTGGCATTGTCCCATGTCTCCTGTTGATTTGTTTTCTGCCTGACTGCAGCTCCATATGCGCATTTCCTCAACTTCCTTCTCCGGCCGACAGCTGAGAAAGCGGGATGTCATGCTCTGGCTCTGGATACCTCGAGCTTTGTTTTTCACTTGTAAAGTAGAAAAAAGTATACTGAGGAGAACAGGCGCTTCGTAGTTTCCTAGCTTCATTGCGCTCCCAAATTCTCGACAGTATTCTTTCTTGGAGAGGAGTTGTGCTTCACATGGGATGTGAAGTGTAGATCTTCAACATCCAAAGTCATACAGCTGAGGAGACTGGTGTCAAAAAAACACAGAGTAGACAAAAGCGACGTCATTCTCGTGTGCTGAGAAAGTGTCATACAAATATTCCAAAGCCTTAAACAATTTCGGGGTTTCACAGAGGGGTGACACAATTTCACTGAATTTGAACTGAGCGTCACAAACATAAACGACATTGTCAAATTCCACGTAAACACCCATTGGCTGTTTCAAACTTGCATTCGGCTACTTCACGGATAAGGTAAGTTAAACGATCCGTACTTCAAAACGAACAAAATCCATAGTCCACGCTAAAGTATTGAAGAAATCCGTGATCCGCTGAGCCTTCGAAATCCACTAATCCGTAAAATGTATCCTCAAAATCCAATATCCGAGCAGTTTTTTTTTTTAGCCAAATACATTGATCCTCGAGCCTGTTCACCCCCCACTTATGCATGTAGTTTGGGCTTACCAGGTGGTTGAAATTTTGTGATTCTACTTAAACCCAATTTTACTGTTATAAACAACTCTTCAAAAAGGGGCCATTTCGCGGGTCGCTATTAAACAGCACTTAGATGAAATATTAATTGTCAGAGAGACGGGGCCGTAAATTACCTAAGTAACGCCAGGAGCGTCTATTGAGTATGATCAAGAGAAAATTCAAAGCAAGAAAGAAAGAAAGTCAAGCACCGCCACTGTCCATTTGTCAATGAGGAAATCAAAGAGCTGATGCGAGATAGAGATAGATTATTGAAGCGCGTTCGTTGCACCGGGCTTCCTGTGGACTGGGAACTGTACCGTGACTCCAGGCAAGTGGTTAAGAGCAGGCTACGGAAGGCGGAACAAGAATACATAAATAAAGAGATGGAAGGATGTCAGAATACCAGTTCTCAGTGGAAATTGATAAGGAATTGTCTGCCGAGAGAGGAGGCTACGCAGCAAGTGTACACGAGGGAAGTTAAGGCGGTCGCAGAGGAGTTTAACGAGTTTTTTGTATCTGTTGGTGCTAAAGCATCAGAGGCATCTAAAGCCTTGGTTGCTACTCATGAACTGTCTCCGCCAAACGATTTCACTAGTGGACAATATATTCCGGATGAGGAGAAATTTAATTTTCCCGCTGTTGCAAGTCACGAGATTCGTAGAGCCGTAATGTCATTTTCATCTAACAAAGCCCCGGGGTTTGATAAAGTCACCATGTCTGTGATTAAAGATGCGCTCCCTTGCATTCTGCCTGTGCTGACGGACATTGTGAATCGATCCTTATTGTCGTCAGTTTTTCCTGCAGCGTGGAAAATATCTGAAGTTATTCCACTTTTTAAAGATGGAGATCATGAGATACCAAACAACAATCGACCAGTCTCGTTGCTTCCTGCTGCGTCAAAGATTTGTGAGCGTGTTGCTCTGAATCAATTAATGACATATATGACCACCAAAAAGCGCCTCAGTGAACACCAAAGTGGCAACAAGAAGCTTCATTCGTGTGAAACCCTTAATGGCATGATCACGGACAAACATTGGAGGCTATGGATGCAAAAAAGTTACACTTGTGGTACCTCTGGATTTGTCGAAAGCATTCGACAGTATAGATCATGTAACCCTCCTTGCAAAACTACAGGCGCTAGGTGTTTCCCGTGCATCTCTGGATTGGTTCAAGAGCTACCTTTCTGAACGGCTGCAATGTGTCAGGATCGAAGCTGAGACCTCAAGCTTGCAGGGTATCTCACATGGAGTCCCACAGGGTTCAATCTTGGGGCCCGCCTTGTTTACTATCTACCTCAACAACATTCCTTCTATACCGGACGTGTGTTCTCTAGAATCATATGTCGATGATTCAAAGCTATATCTTTCGTTTCCAGTTGCTGAGGCTAGTAATATGATTCAACAGATCAATAAGGACTTAGAAAAAATCGCAAGCTGGTGCTGCTACAACAGCCTTCTCATAAACCCAGAGAAAACCAAGCTGCTAGTGTTGGGCACTCGTCAGATGCTTCAGACGCTGCCCGCTGATTTTCATGTCACTCTCCTTGGAAAGAAGGTCACTCCGCCCCTTCTGCTCGGGACCTTGGCCTGCAGATGGACAGCACTCTAAGCTATGACGAACATGTCACCCAAACAGTGTCCTCGTGCATAGGTAGCTTATGTCAGATTAATAGGGTAAAGCATCTGTTTGATGCTAGGATATTAGAACGGGTTGTAAATGCCTTAGTGTCTAGCAAGTTATACTACTGTTCTCCGGTGTGGTCTAATACTTCAAAGAAAAATATCTCGAAGCTGCAGAAAGTTCAGAATTTTGCTTGTAGAATTATCACTGGAAAGCGGAAATTTGATCATATAACACCGGCATTAAGAGAGCTAAGGTGTGGCTCCCCGTGACCAGTTTTCTTAAATATACACTTGGAGTTT
>JAEMWC010000691.1:327500-330000 GCA_016490735.1 Pachyseris speciosa
ATGGTATGTGTACATTAAAAACATTTTAAACTTTGTTGTTGGATGAAGCCTTAACAGGACATTATCACATTAGCACATTTGCCAGTTACTCAAATTTAAACTTGAAAAATTCAGTTTGATGTGCCAAATTTAAAATGGCATGGACAAGTTGGCAATGGTTATAGTAAAAAGTTCAGAAACTCTGGGCAAACATGAATATCTGATTCCTTTAAAAGAGAGGAAAAAATAATTGCCAAATGTTTTGAAGTCAACTCATGACAGTGGCCCCTTAAAGAAACATTGAAATTATGAGAGGGCAGAGGTGAACTTGTTCACCGCCACTCTCTTTGTTGCTTCTTGGTGTCTGTCTTCACAAAATAGAAATACATTGACACACTCAGTGGGGTATATATATAAATATTTAACAAGCCACATGAAGCCCCACTACAATGCCACATTGCTTGTCCCCAGAGAAATCACTTCAACTCCCTCCAATACAATACACAGCAGGGCCCAGTTGTTCAATGCACGATTAAGCTATGTAATCACGGGTTAGAGAAAACTTTGAGTACAGTCTGCATTGTAAATACTGGTAATGTTCAACAAAAACATTTCAAAAAGACTTTCATCCTTAAGTTTTGATTGGAATTTAACTTTATTTTAAGCGTACAATTTGATTTACAAAACTTTCTCAACGAGTATGATTAAGACTTCAGTTAACTCTTAATCCTGGGTTAGCGTTAATCATCTTTCAAACAACCGGGACCAGGTCCTTAAGTTACCAATGCCTATAATCCTTGGAGAGATTTGCTGTTCCTTGTTTCCACATCAATGGACTCTACATACATCCTACAAAAAGAATGCATTCAGTACTTGAGTATCTAGACATCAGTTTCATCATGATTATCTTTTTATGCAAATATCTGCATTGTAAACCCCAGATATGAAATTTAAAAGTTGTCATCATTCCCCACTGTTGCATGGTCTACCTGAGGCAGCCATTATTAGTGGTCGTCATGCAACAGTGCTCCCTTAGTGTTGCGTCAACCACTAATAATGGCTGTTTGGGAGACTGCACTGTCAGAGTCACTGGTATGTAGGGTTGTTTACCATTTACACGGGAAAACCGGTTGGTCGACGGTCGCAGTAAATGGTGCGCATCACATACCCAAATGAAAATTTCCATGGAATGCGCGTGTTCCATTTACACAAACATTTCCAACGGTCAGGTTTACAGAGCGATCCAAGCCGAAAGCCCTGGAACTGGTAGAAATGAGCAAATGGAACGCACATTTCCATTTGGAAATTCCATTTGGGAATTTTGGACTACCTTTCAAGAAATTCCGTTTTCCCCGGAAATTTTCCGTTTGGGAAGACCAAAATAGGCTTTCCATTTACATTCTAACTGAAATTTCCGGATTTTTTTGGTAAATGGTAAACAACCTAGATGTTATGACGCAAAAAAACAAAACTGCCATGTCCATTTCAGCAGAAAAAAAAGGCAACTCAAATATATAATCTGCTATAAAATATATAATATATAATCTGCTTGAAGTTATTTACTATTATCCTAAATAGTTGCCAAAAAACTGATCAAACTCAGCCTTCATGTTAAAAGAAAGGAAATATACACATTTAACTATACAAGCTTCTGCCTCATATCAAAAAGACTACAACTTGTAGTTTGTTCTGTGTGATATGAATGAAGTTGCATGAGATTACAAGTACATCTTGAATGTGAGTGCTACATAAAAAACACCTAGTCAAACACTGAAATAAATAAATCTCACACAGCCAAATGGCCCTGAATAAAGTGAATAATAATAACAATAACAACAGCAACAACAACAACATTGCAATTAATTCACTTGTGGCTGTGTTAAACAGGGTTTACATGTACTGTCAAAATTTAGCTACACCCAAATAAAAATATTTCAATTCCTGCATCCTGAGAAATATTTCCTGCACAGCAAGAAACAAGGTATACAACATTTTCCTTCATTAATATTCTTTGGAACAAATAGCCATGTTTGCCATCTAACCAACAAGCACAGCATTTGTAGTTGAATTATGAAAGGTTCATTTCTTTGTCATTTTGGATTTGTAGCAGACTTTCTTCAAATTAAGATGTATGCTTATACTTTGTACATGATCATGTAGCCATGCCACTGTCTCAAAACTTACCTCGTCATTTGTAAGATTATCAATGGACTCTTGCTTATATTAACTGCAGACTGTATTGAGAAATCTTGCTAACTCTTCATCCATGGTTATCTAAGACAAATAACACAAATAACAAGTTTATTTTCCTCGCGTTAGCAATGCAACACTTTGATAAGTTGACAGACATTAACATACCTGAAAACTTTTGAAAATAATTGTTCATTTCTTGTTCGGACGCCATACTAATTCAGTGAAACTTCAAACTATTTAGTTAAGTTGAGACTGAATAATCTTCTTTAGAACGGATGGAGATGGATTACAACGTGAACGCTTCGAAGTTTTGTGCTTGTATTTTGCT
>JAEMWC010000691.1:335000-380000 GCA_016490735.1 Pachyseris speciosa
AAAATCGGCCATTTGTGGACTTATGAGAAGTTAAAAATTGATCTCTTTATCTACGGTAGGCCGCTAACATATCTTCGCCTAAAAAAAAGATATCAAGCCTTCACCTTAAATGATAACAAAAAGCAGCATCATCTAGTTTATAAATTTTCCAGACAAAATGGGTGCTGGTTTATAAGAGATGCATGCATACCTAGTACATTTTCTGAGAGAAGCTTTTTAAAGTAGATGATAAATGCTACGTTGCACTTACCCAAGGAAAAGACCAGCACTGATGCATTAAGGATCACGAACACGATGTTTACAAACATAGAGTCATTTCCTTCCTGGCGTTGATCGTTGCAATTGTTTCTGTAAATTGCACCAAGGCAGACGTCAAAGAAGATGACCCACAACACGAACGTTTGGAGTCGATCTTCAAACTTGTCCTTTATTGGGCGAAAGAAGGTGTAGGCCACTCCGAACGCACTCACCACAAACACGGTAAGACCAATCTGTGTAAGGCTGTCGGATCCAGACAGAGAGATTAACGAGATTATTATCAGTTTACGATACATCTCAGTTATCTCCCAGAACCAGAATTTCTTTTTATAGTTTTCAAAGAACACCTTCAACCCAAATACAATTTCTTTATCAGGCGGTGCTTCTCTGTATTTGTAAATAAGAATCAGCATCAGTAAAGGAAATCCCAAAGGATACAAAGAAAAGAAAGCAGCAATGGGCCAATACAGCTTGTGCCGGGCGGTGAAACATTTGATGGAGTAATCAGCCCTCAGAAGAGAGATGCATGAACTTTTGTCATCCGTGAAGCACTGTGTAACACACGCTCCTGGCAAAGGCAGAATTTGGATGATCGATTTACTTGTTATTGGATATGAGGCCAGAAGAAACAAAAAAATGTTTCGATAGCTGGACTTTTTCAACGTCGAAACTGCTCGTAGTTTTTCACTGCAGGGACAATCTTGTTTATTCTTGATGTGGCGCCTTTTAAGGAAGACGAAAATGAAAAAAAGAGAGAGAATTGAGGCATTCAACGAAAGAACCAAATTGAATTGTAAGAACTGGTCCATTCGCAGTTGAGGATAAATGCAGCTCAATGGGGCAAATTGAAGGATGTTTCCCTCAACCAATTTTAAATACTTTTCCATTGAAATCAAAGTTACCGGCCACTGCACCCTGACCAATGCTGAGAAAATACCAGCAATGACTTGATAAAATCCGATGACAATTTTGAAGCACGACATGATGACATCTGCGACAGTACGATCGGTTTTTGTTTTCTTTGAGTCTCCCCATACAACCATCAGAAAAACTGCAACAAAGACGCCAATAACTACAACCGATGAAATTATAGAAACAATTAACCGCGGACATTTCAGGCAGGTGTGAAATCGCAAGTAGTAGCCATTGGCGCAAGTGGCACACAAGTCTCCTCGGTATCCCTCGTGACATTCTGCATCAATGCCTCCCATACAGGAGCCAGCATACGGACATTTTATTGGTTTTGGTAATAAGCCTCTAAATGCGGAGAGCGTTTTGTTATATTCCCCGCCTAGGATGTGTATAGTGTCAACGAAACTCTTATAAACGTTCTTCTTCGATTGGTTGCTCCATTTCCAGAAATAGTTAGGCGCCAATACTGCTGTGTCGTTCTCGCAGACCATACCATGAGCTGGACATGGTGTGCAGGACCCAAATCGATCGAGCCGATAGAAATTTTGGAGGCATTTGCAAGCACGGTAACCAGCGGTCTCATTGGATAACGTCCCTGTTGAAAGGATTGTAAATTATTAATTAACAGCAAAGACGTTGAGTGCGTTTTGCTGCACATTAGCTGTTGTCCCAGTTCAGGCTGGTGGTGCCCTTGCAGCCGTATGTCTATTTCCTTGCATCTTTTAGGGGTAATCAGCTGCGGAAAATATTCCTCATTCACTTATGCTTTATTGAAGAAAAGACTAAGACAGTTCACATACTATCAAGTTTTTCTGTCTCAGAAATTTCTCGTATTTTATAAGAAGAACTTTTACTTTTATTCGTTGGTTCCTAGGACTACCAGACATTCATAAATTTAGGCTCCAAGATTACTAAGATAACGTCCCACGTTATGACTCATCGTTATAAATCAAAATCATTTCACCTTACATTTATAATTTGGTTGGTCTAGTCCTTTAAAAGTGCCACTAACCCTCTTCTCTATTGCCCAAGTTAATCTGTTAACTTTTTCCTCTAGCGTTTTTCCTTCGGATGTTGTGGCCTTTTATATTTTCAAAATTTTACGCCTTTTTGACCCTTCAGCCTCAGCAACCCTTCAGCTTCAGCAAGAATATTTATTCAACTTCAACACATATTATTTTAATAGGACAAAATTATCCATTCAACTCTTTTCAAGTTCTTGGACATCGATACATTCCTATTCAACAAAATCTTCCCTTCCCTACCCCTCTGCCGCCCTTCGGGCGTATGGAAAATCAGGAAATCCGGACAGCCGGGAAACCAATGGTGCTACTCAGAAAAGGGAAATTAAGGTGGTATGGTACCCTAGAAAATGTATGGAAATCATATTTTTTTGCTAAAAGTGAGTTGGGGGTGGGGATTCTCAAAACCTTCATTTCTCCAAAGATTTTTTTATGGAGGACTGGGTATTGTTATGCGTGTATATTGTCACGTGACAGCTGACTCACTCTCTGGTCGGCCGAATCATTTGCAGAATTTACCTTGGAATGTGTCAAAATTGCCCCATTACCAGAAATCGGCGAAATTTTGGTCCCGCGCGATTGCACAAAAGACACGCGAGTTTCCAAGATGGCGGTTTTTAAGCGAAGGCGTCGAGGGCGACTAAATTAAGACAATTCTTTACACCAGCGGATTTATACAAAAAAGGCTTGGTTTATAAGTCAAACCGAATGTGTCAATAATGGCTAGCGAGTATGGAGAACGAGCAGAAACTGTTACGGAAAGCTAATTCCCTAGTAATATTAGTCGAACGTGCGGAAGATTGTCAGAACGAAGAAATGCATTGCAAAATTTGTATCAAAGGTGAGTAATTTTACTAAAATCTGACTAAATGATGACTGTATTGGGATCAGTAACCGAAGTTTTTCTATTGAAATTGTCCGAAGTTGTTTAATGTTTTCAGTCTAAAAAACAACACAGAACACTCCGTTAAAGATTTATATTTCATATGCGACGTGCGGAAAATTATGGTGGGTGATTCCCGCCAAAATTCAAGTCTAAATTTTATGTAAGAATGGATTTTATTTTGTCGACTTAATTTTCTGAACAGGTTTCTAATTTCCTGTTCTTTTCAAATTTTGTGACAAAATCAATTGAATCGCATGACAAATTTTTTACGCTATCAGCGAATTTTGTGCTACACCAAATTTTATGATTGAGTAAATTTGTGTTGAAAACGAATTTGGTGCTGCAAGACATTTTGGAAACAGCGGCAAATGTACGGTTTGCTAAATTTCCTGCTTCATCAAATTTGCGCTGCATCAAATTTTATGCTACATCAAATTTAATGCCTCATCAAATTTAATACTGCCGTCACTTGGTCCGTTGGGGACTGGTGACTAGACAAGAAACTTGTAAACATGGCGACGAGGATCGGCGGGTGAAGCGAAGAATATAGAAGTCGTTGCTAAGGCAAGCTACTAACATTTCGTCTGGATTAAACAGCCCTAATAACACTACTACGACATCCACTGTCACCTCAAGCTCATCTAGAGCTTCCAATCGCATTAGTTTACGTCATGATGACAGCAGTGCCTTGTTGACAAATTAATATTTCCGAAACTTGTTCAGTCCGTCGTAAGGAAGCGTTGGTGCGTTAGGTTAACTTCTGCCAGAAGTGGTCCATGTACGTCCTCTACAGGTAGCGCCAGAAGTGGTAGAATATTCCTGCCGTATAACGTGAAAGTGACCTGGACTCGTGAGTTCTTTTGTTTGTAAAACCCACAATTGCAACAAGAGACGGTACGTACTCAGCTGCTAGACGGAAAAGATACAACTTCAAGAATCGAAGCCGGTTTAGGCCGAAAAAGAATGTATTCGTCAGTAATAGAGCAGCCGAAGACAAAAGTAAACTGGAAACTTTCTACCCAAAGCTTGTGGAGGGCGGTGGGTTTGAAATCTTGCCCAGGTATAGAACAGGCTATTCTTCGATCAGCAGTGGAACAAGTCCTCTGATGGATATCATGAGTCTCACTTGTGTAATGGCGATTTCTTCTCCATACTTTATACAGTTCCCTTTAGGAGCATCATGGGCCGCCATACGGCAGGAATCTTCTATTGCCTATGGAGGACGTACCTGGATTACTTCTGGCAGAAAGTGACGGAGTTCGCTTCCGTACTGACTGATCCGTACAGCTGACTGAACAGGTTTCCGTCCCTTATTAGTTGCAATGGTAGGATTAACAAAAAAAAAAAAAAAAAGAACTCCGACTCCATGTCTTTTTCGTGTTATACGGCAGGAATCTTCTACCACATCTGGCGCTACCTGTGGAGGACGTATATGGACAACTTCTGCCAGAAGTTAACCTAACGCAGCAACGCTTCCTTACGACGGACTGAACAGGCACTGCTGTCATCATGACGTAAACTAACGTGATTGGAAGTTGTTGATGAGCTTGAGGTGACAGTGGATGTCGTAGTAGTGTTATTAGGGCTGTTCAAAACAGACGAAATGTTAATAGTTTTCCTTAGCTAAATTCTTCGCTTCGCTCACAGGTCCTCGCCGCCATGTTTACAAGTTTCTTGTCTAGTCACCAGTCCCCAACGGACCAAGTGACGGGAGCATTAAATTTGATGCAGCATAAATTTAATGCAGCGCAAATTTGATGAAACAGGAAATTTAGCAAACCGTACATTGGCCGCTGTTTCCAAAATGTTTTCCAGCACCAAATTCGTTTTCAACACTAGTAACATACATGAAATTTCTCGATTCTGATTGGCTAAGAGAAATGCAGTTTTTAGGAAACACGATGCAGAAAAAAGGTAAATCAGTGCAAAAAAGTGGTAAACAACCGACGATTCTAATTGGTTAATTAACAAAGGAACTGAAATTGAGCCAATCAAACGTAGCCTTTGAATGGCGCAAAGTCTGAAGAGCTGCAAGCGACTCTGCGAGCGAAAAAAATGGCTGGCTTTTTGAGCAGGTTGTCTTTCTTCGTGACCGCAATAACAGCAGAAAAGCGACAATACAGCTCTAAGAAAGAGAAACGGCTGCGAAAAGCACCGTATTTTAGCTGTCTGTTTGGAAACAGTGGTGTCCAGAGAAGGGAATTACCGACGTAATTGGAATTACGAGTCCGTTGAATTCAACACTACACTGGAGTGACGTCGAGATTAATAAACAAACAAGGACAAACAAGGCGAAGATAACGAACTAGAAAGCCTGAAGGTAATCATTACAGCGCTTGATAGACACTTAGCAAACAAAGTAGCCTTATAGCTATAGCCTGTAATTTTTTAGCCAGTTTTTACAGCTAAAAACGCTTTAAAAACGTTGAGAAAACTGTTGTTTTGATTCACCTTTATGGCTTCGTTGTGTTGCTTCTGCAAAGTTAAGAAGCTATTTCGTAATTTTTTCATGTATATTGTTAATAACTAATCAAAGACTCTTGTGAGTCTTTGAAAAAATTGACTCGTGCTTATTTATTCCAAATTGCTCTCTAAATCATGTGATTACCTATACAAATTTACTCAGTCATAAAAATTTGGTGTAGCATAAAACTCGCTGATAGCATAACAAATTTGTCATGCGATGCAATTGATTTTGTCACAAAAATTGAAGAGAACAGGAAATAAGAAATCTGTTCAGAAAATTAAGTCGACATAATAAAATCCA
The DNA here is from genome assembly GCA_016490735.1 of Pachyseris speciosa. Lineage (NCBI taxonomy): Eukaryota > Metazoa > Cnidaria > Anthozoa > Scleractinia > Pachyseridae > Pachyseris > Pachyseris speciosa. The sequence goes on from JAEMWC010000691.1 coordinate 340,846, forward strand.
TTCTTATATGAAATTTAGAATTCAAACAGCAAATTAAGACTTGAATTTTGGCGGGAATCACCCACTATAGAAAATACGCAGCATTGCCACCGCTAAATTTATTTGAAGTTTTCTTTTTAAATTCATGATATTCTTTAGTTACTTCGGCGGCCATTTTACAGGCCGCGCGATGCATGATAAATTAGGGACTTTAAGCATCGACAACGGGAACCGCAACGAGGACGTGAGACTGTGAGGGAAAACCCAAATGTCGCATTGCGCATGTCTGGCGCGAAATATTTTGACGTTCTGCTCTGAGCCCCGACGTGAGTAGCATTTCACATATTTTAGCTCTAGTTTGCCCCCAAATTGATAATTTGAATATAGATTGATACGTTAAGAGACCAAGGAATAGAATCATTGAGTTGTTGCCTCATTTTCTTTCCCAAACAATTTTATCAGTCGGCTGTGTCAGACGTTTCAACACAAAAAGCTAGCGCCGATGCCTCCGAAATTAGAAATGATTTGCGAGTCTCGATAGTTCTCTCTAACATTACTTTTTCGCATTCGAATTAAGACATACTTGAGCTGTTAATTTACACTAAAACTGGCCGAGAAAAATAACTAGTCTATGGTGTTCAAAACTAACGTCCAAAACTCTCTATCATATCGTAGTTTTCAGTTCAAATTCCTAGATGTAAAATCCTGACCTTCGATGCAGAACATTTCAATTGAGTTCATGTTAATCTAGTCGCTACTTCTAGGTAATATATTGGTAATTTATTTTATTTTATTTTATTTTATTGCATTACCTCGGCTAAGAATGTGATATCTTGTTTTGAAATCTAATCTCCGACAAACACTTGTCGTACTCCAGCACTGATTTGTAGACGTATTCAGTTTGTACAACAGTAAAAAATCTACATAGGTCATATCATCATTAAAATGGCTGAACGCGAAGGAATATTTCGAGAGAAGTTGGCGTCTTCGGCGGCTGCTTAACTGCTTTCAATTTCACACCGCAACCGCGTCCTCTCCCCAGTATTTTCTCGGTTTTTCCGTCGCCGTTGCCGTTCCCGTCGTCGATGCTTAAAGTCCCTATTATCTCCTTATAAACGTGACGCAGATTTCTGGTAATGCTAAATTACTGTGCTTTGGGTCATTTGCTGGTGCCGGAGCTGATCATCAAGGGTTAAGAAAGCTTAAAATGTGAGCGAATTTTGGCCCATAAAACAAACTTGTATCAACCGCTTCGTTGGGCCACAGGCTATTTTGAAATGTTTTCAACCGACAAAAGAATGCCATGGGACAAATACTGTTTTATACGCTGACAATACGGATGGTATTTAGGTGAAGAAGCCCAGGATATTGTTCGAAAATGAAAAGGGTGTTGAATTTAGTACTGACAAAATCTAAAACGCGTATGTAACAGAATCGAAACTGAATTATTTTGAGAAACATTGTGTGAAATGTTAATGAATTGTCCTATTGTTTTATCCTAAAGCAATTGAAAATGTCAAGAACAGAATAACGCAAAGAGTGAATGAAAAAGCGTCATAATGAGTTTCACTTTGACAGTGATGCAGAGGAAGAAATGGAATACAATGATCCAAAGGATTGCTGTTTCACGTTTGATTATTACTTTGTGAATGGAATGGACGAGATATAAAAAGTCTGAATAAGAAAACCATTTTTATCGAAGAGTTTACTATGGTTCCGAATAAGTGGTTGACGATGATATATATAAGGCATTCACAATGTTCTACGTTTGGACACCGTAACCAATGTGAACCTGCCGAATCTGGAAGTCAAATTCATTATGATTATTTATATTCAAAAACGGTGAAAGAAATGTGTTCAAAAATTATAACTCTGGAGTACACAGAGGATTCATCTAGATACGAAAGAAAAACACATTAAATGCTAGCCAAATTCTTAAAGAATGGTAAGATATTGACATGTTTCGAACCGGTTAGCAAATACTACAAAAATATATGCTATTTGAATTCCACTAGAATTAAACACAATAACAAAAAGGAGACATACTATATTTGCGAAGGTATGCCAATAATAGCGACACACAATATCAAAAACAAGGAAATATTCAATACTGTGGAGTTCATAATTGAAAATATAAAGAATATTTACTCAGTGAACGGAGAACAGTTTTATATAACCGAATTCGCCGATAAGTTTATTGCAGCTTCTTGTGTCACAGTATCCAACTACCAAGGTGCAACAATCAACGAGAATTACAACACTTTTTTATGTAAATCGGATAGAAAAGAAACAATTATATACAACATTGAGCAGAACAAAGAAATTCGAATACTTGCATCTAAATTGCATGGAGCTAAACAATAAATACATTAACAGGAAGCAACCAATATTAGAACTATGTAAAGCGATTCAAATGGCAAGATCTACGAAGTTATATTCAACGATTAAACAATTGACGACCAAAAAATCGATGGGTTGGCAGTATTTTTCGATTAAAAACTTCATCAGTATGCCAATTTAAATGGTATAAAATGTTATTAAAGTCAAAAGGTGGGAGAGGGAGTTTGAGATAGAGCTCCTACATAATCGCTACCAACGGTGTGGAAAGGACTCTGGAAGAGGCGAACTTGCATGGGTCCATGCTTTGGATCAGGTGTTTTGAAACGGGTGCATTGATGGCAGCGCCGAATTCAGTTTCTTACTTGTTTGGCCATGCCTCTCCAGTAGTAATAATGAGAAAGCGACCCATGGGTTGCATCACGACCTCTGTGCATGGCGAGTGGGGAATCATATTAAGCTTGTAATAGTTTACGCTGAAGGTCAGTGTCATTTGGAAATATAATTCTTTAGTGCGAAGGGCTGACCATAAATTCGTCTCGATACATGTGAAGATAATCTTTGATAATAGTTAATGTTCGACATCTGTTTAATCCGTTGTTGGTGCTTAGTGGGTAAATGAGCTATGGAGGCTGTCTCTTGAACAGATGACAAGTGCTTGATGATGTTTTTACACCAGTAATCTTTCTGTTGTAATTCAGCGAATGCTGCTCGATGGGGGTTGAAATGTGTTAGGTCTGTAGGATCAAAGGTTGGCAGCGCGTCAGAATTCAGACTGGTATATTGGTCATTACTAAGGGGCTCCTGAGAGTTCTTCTTCCTAGCTGAAATAGGTGAGGTGCGTGTTGGATGTGTTACCAAACAAGCACTGGACATATAGATGACAGCTGGACAAAGTGTATCAGTCACCACTTGAGGAGTGTGGGTGGGTACATCTACCGATAAGGCAAGAAGGAAGAATGACTCAATGTTGTGGTCTGGTAAAGTAATAAGGGAACAGTCTGGAAACTTGGTAATAGGATAACGACCTAAGACATCTGGCACAACATTTGTGGCACCGGAGCGGTTTCGATGTAAAAGTCAAATTCTGCTATTGATATACGCCATCTGGTTACTTTAGCTTGCTGAGGAGCAATAGTGGTGAGCCACTGTACGTTTGTATGATCCGTCACTACTTTAGTTCGGCGACCGAGAATGTAAGGTCGAAACTGTTCTAAACCCAATTTTACTGCAAAAAGTTCTTGTTGCAGTGTAGTCCAGCGCGATTCAACAGCATTGAAGGCCGTGAGGCAAATCGACTTGGGTAAAGTTTTCCTTTGATTTCCTGAGCCAACATGGCACCGCAACCATGTTTGCTTGCATCAACATGAACTTCAAAACTAGAGTCCCAGTTAGGGTGGTGAAGCATGACAGATGGATCTGTGATGAGGTGTTTCAAGTTTTGAAAGCTATGTTCGTGGTCCTGGGTTTACTTGAAGGGAGAGCCTTTCTTTAAGAGTTGTCGCAACTGAAATGTGTGGTCGGACATGTGAGTTACGTAATGAGGGAATATGCACAAAGACCAAGAAACTGTTTGAGCTGTGTTTGAGCTGGGTAACATTGGTGGCAGATTTCATTGTGGTGATGGCTTCGATGCCCTTAGTGTTAGGTTCTCGTCCATCCTGGTTGATACTGTGTCCCAAAAGCTCAATGTTAGTAGCTAAAAACACACATTTTGAAGGTTTAAACTGAATGTTGACTTGGACTACTCTTTCAGGAAGTAATGAATACTGTTGAAAAGCTTCTTGTTGTGTTCCCGCCCAGGTTATTAAATCGTCAACGTAAACAGTGAGCCAACGGCGTAACTAGTCAGTGAAGACTGTGTTGAGGATACGCTGAAACGTGTTTGAAGCCGTTTTCAGACCAAACGGAAGCCGAAGAAAGTGATAGAGTCCAACATGTGTACAGAACGCGCTCTTGTGTTGGTCGTCTTTCTGTGAGGGAATTTGCCAATAGCCACTTGCTAAGTCACATCGTCCAAAAACTTTGCTTTGACTGACAAAGCCAAGGACACTAGCAATAGAAGGAATTGGATATCCATCACTCTAGTCACAGCATTTAGTCCTCGATAGTCAACCACAAAACGAGGGGGTTCTTCACGTCCATATTCCAGGTGTTTCCTAACAAGAATGCATGGTGCTCCCCACTGGGATTTACTTGGATCAATAATGTTCATTCTCAACATGTGTTGAATCTCTGTTTTGATGGCGCGCAATTCGGCAGGACTTTTCCTGTAAGAGTGCTTGTATACAGTAAGAGAATTGCCAGTATCAGTGCAATGTTCAAAACCTATGACTATGAATTTCCTGGAAGCCAGAATGCAGTTGGATGTTTGCGTAGTAGTGTTTTGAACTCAGATAAAAGTTTAGGATCAACATGTGCATACAGATCAGTGTCACGTTTCAGTGCTTTTACCAGGGCATTATGGTATTCATCAGAATAAGGATCCATTCTAATCTGTGTAGTGTTTGGAAGGAACTTAACAGTGTGTTGCTGGTCGTCCTGTGGCTCACGAAATGGAGACAGTATAGAAGAATCCAACCCTGCGGCTTGCATTTCAGCTTGCGGTGACAACTTTAACACAAGTACTTTAGTGGCTGGAGAGGGGCCCGTAGATGATCCGGAAGGACTGGAGGATAGGTTCGGTTGCGTTTGCGTCTCTGCCCAGGTCATCCAGGCATTGGCCAATTGCTCAGCGGTATAGTTAGCTGCATCTTGAAAAGTTTCTTAATCTTGTACAGTAGCAGGGCGAATGTGAGCAAGGATGGCATTCTGACGAAGAGTGGCACTCTTCTGTGTCGACTCAATAGCAACCGTTGTGTAATGAATTGTGGTTAAATCTGGGATGTCATCCTCAGGTTTAGAACACTGAGACATTTTGTCCTGGATTTCGCAGAGTGAAGCTTGTATTACATCCGGTGGCTGTTGGGGAAGGGTACAACCTAAAGCTGACTGCCAATCAAAGGGTACACTCAGGACTTTAAATCCAGGTTGAATTTGCTGGCCATCCAACCAGAGCGTAGACTTGGTTCCTTGAAATCCCCAAAGACTTAGCTTAGGGTTAAACAAAGAGTAACGAGGTTGAGCCCACGACGCAGAGAGTACGGAGATGTTGGTTTGCCAAACAAAGGTGCTTTGGTTAGGAGACAAGTGACACTAACATGAGGCTTGTGACTGTCAAGCGGACCACCATTGCGTGCAGCTGAAGCTGTTGTTGTGGTTGAAGTAAAGCCAGTAAGAGGATTATCCAGTGAGCAAGGGAATGTGAACTGCATGCTGGGATGCAGGAGAGTCATGGATGGCTGATCATGATCCACTAGAGCTTTGGTGGCATGGAGATGATTTTCTCCTAAGAATATTGGCCATGCGAGTTAAGGGACAACAAGAATAGTAAGGATGGTTTCCTTGCAACTGTTCCAGGTAATAGGGACGGAGCAGCAGCTATCCCAAGGGAGTGGAAGAGACTGGTTTGCTGATGTCACTGAGGTCCAGAGGATGGTACGGTTGGCCAACTGGGTTTGTGTATTTACCGGAAGAGCTATCGGATCCGTAAGCGCTGGCAAGCCAAAAACAAAAGCACCAGAGGGATCTGGATTTGTAGAAGGTGCGTCAGATGCTTTGTTGGGTGTGGCTGCATTTGCTTGTTGAGAGTCGTGCCGTATTGCTTTACAGCCTCACTTATGGCAAGTTAGACGCTTATAAGGGTGACCACGAGAACACTTGTTATTCGCTTTCTCGCAGTGTGATTAAGGGTAGTGATTAAAATTTCTGCATACTTCAGGTGTGCGTAGTATTGAGCCTTGCGTGGACGCTGTGAGTAAGTACATTGTGGCACTAGATGGTTAGGAGAACCGCAGTTCCAGTAGCTACGTTTCTTGCCGCGATCTGGAAGTGAGTTTGGATTGTTTTTATTCGAAGAAGTAAAGAGAGCATTTTAAGGTTTCCATACATTGACGTTCTCCGATTGCGGTACGTCACCACGTGTTTGGTTTGCAAGGACAATTCCATCCGACGGGCTGATTCAGCGGCTTGCTTGAAAGTTGTAAATTTCTCAGCTATTAAGATTAATTGTTGAGCGATCTCTGGTTTAACTTTGGCCAGAAATTGTGAAACGACGTACGTAGGGCAGTCTTTGGCCACCTTTTCGCCCAAGCGTTCCATCTGATGTAAAACGTTCCTGAATCGAAAGGTAAATTGATTCACGTTCTCACCTGTCTTTTGTGTCATTGAGCTTTATTCCGCAGCGAGTCGGCGGTGTTTTAGTGTTGAAGGTTCTTCATATTCACGCTTAAGATGTTCGATGAAGGTGGTAGGCTGTTCGGTAGCTGTTTTTTCTGTGAAGTCTGATGTGGTTTTGCGATAGAAAGGAATGAACAAGGCCATTCTCCAACACATTGTTGTTCGAGAAGAGTGACAGTTATAGCGGCGGGAAGATGAGAGGTTTGCTGCTGGAAGCGTTCGAGGAAATCAGCTATGTCGTCTCGAGTCGATTCATCACAACCAAATCTTGGGAGCTGAAGGGTTGGAAGTCGTAAAGACTGCGGAGGTTGAGCTTGTGAAGCGGTCGGAGCGTCTGAAGGAGCTTGTTGTGATGTGGTCGCAAGTTGGCAGATCTGTGTACTGATGTGGTTTAAATTCTGCGTAAGGTCTTTAACTACACTTACGAGACCTGGTACGATTCCTTGAAGTTCTTCGGTGCTGGCCATGAAACCGGGATTCTCCACCAACTTTAGTGGGTATTATTACTGACCGGGAAAGAACGGAGAATCACTCTGCAATTACTCCATTTTCTTGAATTAACAACGAGTCTAATCAACAACGTGTTCCTTCTTATCTCTTAGTCAATCTCTACCGGTTGAAACCGGTTTCTCCGCTTAGCGGCCGCGCAACCTATTACAATAGCACATTAGCTAGTTTATCACTCTTTTTTCTAATGTTAATTGAGTAGCTTAATACTTTTAGAATCAGTCACCTTATTACTTTTGCGTTTATATCCCCTATAAAAACATTTTGACTGATTGAGCTACTTTTTGTATCAGTTAGCTTATTACGTTTTGCTTTTTACCTCCCTACCATACCATTTTTGTTGACTGTATCGCTTTTTTTAAATCGTGTGGCTACCTTTGCTTCCCCCCCCCCTACACCCTAAAAAAGTATTCTTGTTGATTATGTTACTTTTGCATTGAGTGTGAGTTTTTTTATATTACAGCACATGTAGTCTTTCCTGATCAGCCAAAGGTTCACCAGTCCTCCTCTTCTTCATCATCTAAATCCCGAAAGTCGTGCTTCCTATATCTTCTACTTCAAAGTCATTACACACAAAGAGTCGGAAATCGACATAAAAAGTGACAACAAGGATGAAAAACTTTCACCAAAGAGCGATTCCGGTTATGTGCTTGAGCCTGAGATGAAGTCGCAGTAAGCCTCGGACCCAGGCGCCGGCTCGTCCCGGCCATGGGAATCGAAACTAAAACTTTGCGGGAAGGTGTTAATTTTAACAATCGGTGTAATTTTGTCGGTAATGATGTTAGGAAAGTAAGGAAATTTTGCTAAAAAAAAAAGAATATGGGGTTAGTGGCAGTTTGATTCACGAAATTTGCCGTAGGAAAAATAAATTAAAAGTTTTTGGGACACGTTGCACGAAGCGTACAACCGTCATAACATTTCACATTCCACCCTTAAAACTAACGGAATAATAGAAAAATCACACAGTAATGCACGCACCCGCTGAAGATCAATTAACGACAAAACAATAATTTATGTTGCGGTATTTTGCTTACCATATGGACATGCCCAACAGTCGGTGGCACGTTTACCAGGGTGACGTTCCACGGACACATAAGTACCCACACTGCATCTTTTGCATCCTTCCGTCTTAACATGTTCCATCTTGTCCTGATAAAATCCCCCTTTTAAATAAAGTCGGCCTGTTACCTTGTTATTAAGCTAATGGCGTACAGATGTAATGTTGGACGTGAGAAAGCCAAGGACACTAGCAATAGAAGGAATTGGATATCCATCACTCTAGTCACAGCATTTAGTCCTCGATAGTCAACCACAAAACGAGGGGGTTCTTCACGTCCATATTCCAGGTGTTTCCTAACAAGAATGCATGGTGCTCCCCACTGGGATTTACTTGGATCAATAATGTTCATTCTCAACATGTGTTGAATCTCTGTTTTGATGGCGCGCAATTCGGCAGGACTTTTCCTGTAAGAGTGCTTGTATACAGTAAGAGAATTGCCAGTATCAGTGCAATGTTCAAAACCTATGACTATGAATTTCCTGGAAGCCAGAATGCAGTTGGATGTTTGCGTAGTAGTGTTTTGAACTCAGATAAAAGTTTAGGATCAACATGTGCATACAGATCAGTGTCACGTTTCAGTGCTTTTACCAGGGCATTATGGTATTCATCAGAATAAGGATCCATTCTAATCTGTGTAGTGTTTGGAAGGAACTTAACAGTGTGTTGCTGGTCGTCCTGTGGCTCACGAAATGGAGACAGTATAGAAGAATCCAACCCTGCGGCTTGCATTTCAGCTTGCGGTGACAACTTTAACACAAGTACTTTAGTGGCTGGAGAGGGGCCCGTAGATGATCCGGAAGGACTGGAGGATAGGTTCGGTTGCGTTTGCGTCTCTGCCCAGGTCATCCAGGCATTGGCCAATTGCTCAGCGGTATAGTTAGCTGCATCTTGAAAAGTTTCTTAATCTTGTACAGTAGCAGGGCGAATGTGAGCAAGGATGGCATTCTGACGAAGAGTGGCACTCTTCTGTGTCGACTCAATAGCAACCGTTGTGTAATGAATTGTGGTTAAATCTGGGATGTCATCCTCAGGTTTAGAACACTGAGACATTTTGTCCTGGATTTCGCAGAGTGAAGCTTGTATTACATCCGGTGGCTGTTGGGGAAGGGTACAACCTAAAGCTGACTGCCAATCAAAGGGTACACTCAGGACTTTAATTCCAGGTTGAATTTGCTGGCCATCCAACCAGAGCGTAGACTTGGTTCCTTGAAATCCCCCAAAGACTTAGCTTAGGGTTAAACAAAGAGTAACGAGGTTGAGCCCACGACGCAGAGAGTACGGAGATGTTGGTTTGCCAAACAAAGGTGCTTTGGTTAGGAGACAAGTGACACTAACATGAGGCTTGTGACTGTCAAGCGGACCACCATTGCGTGCAGCTGAAGCTGTTGTTGTGGTTGAAGTAAAGCCAGTAAGAGGATTATCCAGTGAGCAAGGGAATGTGAACTGCATGCTGGGATGCAGGAGAGTCATGGATGGCTGATCATGATCCACTAGAGCTTTGGTGGCATGGAGATGATTTTCTCCTAAGAATATTGGCCATGCGAGTTAAGGGACAACAAGAATAGTAAGGATGGTTTCCTTGCAACTGTTCCAGGTAATAGGGACGGAGCAGCAGCTATCCCAAGGGAGTGGAAGAGACTGGTTTGCTGATGTCACTGAGGTCCAGAGGATGGTACGGTTGGCCAACTGGGTTTGTGTATTTACCGGAAGAGCTATCGGATCCGTAAGCGCTGGCAAGCCAAAAACAAAAGCACCAGAGGGATCTGGATTTGTAGAAGGTGCGTCAGATGCTTTGTTGGGTGTGGCTGCATTTGCTTGTTGAGAGTCGTGCCGTATTGCTTTACAGCCTCACTTATGGCAAGTTAGACGCTTATAAGGGTGACCACGAGAACACTTGTTATTCGCTTTCTCGCAGTGTGATTAAGGGTAGTGATTAAAATTTCTGCATACTTCAGGTGTGCGTAGTATTGAGCCTTGCGTGGACGCTGTGAGTAAGTACATTGTGGCACTAGATGGTTAGGAGAACCGCAGTTCCAGTAGCTACGTTTCTTGCCGCGATCTGGAAGTGAGTTTGGATTGTTTTTATTCGAAGAAGTAAAGAGAGCATTTTAAGGTTTCCATACATTGACGTTCTCCGATTGCGGTACGTCACCACGTGTTTGGTTTGCAAGGACAATTCCATCCGACGGGCTGATTCAGCGGCTTGCTTGAAAGTTGTAAATTTCTCAGCTATTAAGATTAATTGTTGAGCGATCTCTGGTTTAACTTTGGCCAGAAATTGTGAAACGACGTACGTAGGGCAGTCTTTGGCCACCTTTTCGCCCAAGCGTTCCATCTGATGTAAAACGTTCCTGAATCGAAAGGTAAATTGATTCACGTTCTCACCTGTCTTTTGTGTCATTGAGCTTTATTCCGCAGCGAGTCGGCGGTGTTTTAGTGTTGAAGGTTCTTCATATTCACGCTTAAGATGTTCGATAAAGGTGGTAGGCTGTTCGGTAGCTGTTTTTTCTGTGAAGTCTGATGTGGTTTTTGCGATAGAAAGGAATGAACAAGGCCATTCTCCAACACATTGTTGTTCGAGAAGAGTGACAGTTATAGCGGCGGGAAGATGAGAGGTTTGCTGCTGGAAGCGTTCGAGGAAATCAGCTATGTCGTCTCGAGTCGATTCATCACAACCAAATCTTGGGAGCTGAAGGGTTGGAAGTCGTAAAGACTGCGGAGGTTGAGCTTGTGAAGCGGTCGGAGCGTCTGAAGGAGCTTGTTGTGATGTGGTCGCAAGTTGGCAGATCTGTGTACTGATGTGGTTTAAATTCTGCGTAAGGTCTTTAACTACACTTACGAGACCTGGTACGATTCCTTGAAGTTCTTCGGTGCTGGCCATGAAACCGGGATTCTCCACCAACTTTAGTGGGTATTATTACTGACCGGGAAAGAACGGAGAATCACTCTGCAATTACTCCATTTTCTTGAATTAACAACGAGTCTAATCAACAACGTGTTCCTTCTTATCTCTTAGTCAATCTCTACCGGTTGAAACCGGTTTCTCCGCTTAGCGGCCGCGCAACCTATTACAATAGCACATTAGCTAGTTTATCACTCTTTTTTCTAATGTTAATTGAGTAGCTTAATACTTTTAAAATCAGTCACCTTATTACTTTTGCGTTTATATCCCCTATAAAAACATTTTGACTGATTGAGCTACTTTTTGTATCAGTTAGCTTATTACGTTTTGCTTTTTACCTCCCTACCATACCATTTTTGTTGACTGTATCGCTTTTTTTAAATCGTGTGGCTACTTTTGCTTCCCCCCCCCTACACCCTAAAAAAGTATTCTTGTTGATTATGTTACTTTTGCATTGAGTGTGAGTTTTTTTATATTACAGCACATGTAGTCTTTCCTGATCAGCCAAAGGTTCACCAGTCCTCCTCTTCTTCATCATCTAAATCCCGAAAGTCGTGCTTCCTATATCTTCTACTTCAAAGTCATTACACACAAAGAGTCGGAAATCGACATAAAAAGTGACAACAAGGATGAAAAACTTTCACCAAAGAGCGATTCCGGTTATGTGCTTGAGCCTGAGATGAAGTCGCAGTAAGCCTCGGACCCAGGCGCCGGCTCGTCCCGGCCATGGGAATCGAAACTAAAACTTTGCGGGAAGGTGTTAATTTTAACAATCGGTGTAATTTTGTCGGTAATGATGTTAGGAAAGTAAGGAAATTTTGCTAAAAAAAAAAGAATATGGGGTTAGTGGCAGTTTGATTCACGAAATTTGCCGTAGGAAAAATAAATTAAAAGTTTTTGGGACACGTTGCACGAAGCGTACAACCGTCATAACATTTCACATTCCACCCTTAAAACTAACGGAATAATAGAAAAATCACACAGTAATGCACGCACCCGCTGAAGATCAATTAACGACAAAACAATAATTTATGTTGCGGTATTTTGCTTACCATATGGACATGCCCAACAGTCGGTGGCACGTTTACCAGGGTGACGTTCCACGGACACATAAGTACCCACACTGCATCTTTTGCATCCTTCCGTCTTAACATGTTCCATCTTGTCCTGATAAAATCCCCCTTTTAAATAAAGTCGGCCTGTTACCTTGTTATTAAGCTAATGGCGTACAGATGTAATGTTGGACGTGAGAAAGATCTGTAGCTTATTATAGAACTTCTGATTTTTGATTGTTTTTGTACGTCAAGAAGTTCTCTTGGGATTAAAAGAAACATGTTAGCATGTATATTCTTGCGCTTCGGTCCAGCCCTTGAAATACCTTTGATCCTATTTATCCGAAGACGTTTTTGTTTTTTGTCGTTCTTAACTACAAACGCCTGTTTCAGTTGCGGTTACACCATGTTTGTCGTTTTTCTGAGTTTGTATTATTTGTGTGTGTTCGCCTACTATCTGGAAAAGTAATGTGAAAATATCTCTTTTACGGCTCACCTGCAGGACAAGGGCTACAAACATTCTTACTGTACATGTAATGACGACTAGGGTAGTAACCAGCTCTACAAAGGCTGCAGTTCAGACATGGAGGCTTAGTGGTTGACACATTTTTGCAAGGACGACATACCAAGCCGGAACGTTTCAAGCTCGTCTTTAAGAAAGACCAAGCCCCCACTCGACGTAGTATATAGCAAAAAGATGTTGATGAGGCGCATTCTCTGTGTAAAAGAGAATTAAAGGAAAAAAGTGAAGCCAAGTAAAAATTAATAGTCTTCACTCCAGCTTTTCCTTGCGAGATAAATTTAAGGTGGCTATCACTAGTTTCCAGCACTTTTTAGCTCTTTTACTTTGAGGGAACACTATTACCAATCTTTATCCGTTGTTACCTTTATATTGGTATCAAGGAAATGCCTAATCATTAGTGAACAAGCTATAAGTTTTTTTCTCACTGGATAGATTACCGTGGCAACACTGTAACCTGTTAGAAACGCCTCAATTTTTGGGATTGAAGCCGCGTATCTCAAAAACTAGCTCGGTAACCCCGGGCCTTTCTTTGTTTCACTCGGAAAATTGACAAATTGCCAGTTTCAGAGTTATAGGGGTGAGGCTGATTTCAATCGCTGACCAGTGCATAACGTTTGGCATGTATTCTGCATAGGTAATCAATTCAAATTCTAAACATGAAACGCGCTCACCTTAACACTGAAATTACGAGCATGAAAACGGCCAAATGAAAAAGCAAGTTTTATCAAGATACTGAAAAGCACTAATAAAATATATATAGAAAAGGAAGAACTTGTCTGGGACAAACACGACGGATAGAACAGGCCTTTTTGGAAGAAGACTGTTTAACTTCAATTTAGCCCAACAAAACACTTAGTAACGCGCAAGTGTCATGATTCTGTTTTGAAGATTTGAAAGACGGTTCAAAGCCGTGAGTGATTTACAATAGGCTAGTTTCGAGTTGTCGGAGAACAAGAGAAAGAAGTCAAGGTTTAGAGGAATAATTTCCATTTTCCATTCTTTTTTTGACAAAAAAACTATCCAAAATCATTGCCTCATAGCCATTTCGATTTATTGTTGGAAAGTCATGGCGTTTCAAGATCCAACTTTTTTGAAAAGTTATAAAACAATTATTTATTGGCAGCGGATTCGGAGCCACTTTGTTATATATTTTTATCTGTAAAAGCGTTGCAGGGTGATGCCGCAACTATTTGTTCTTAAAATACTTTTCTAGTTCTTGACAGGCTACCATTGCGTCATATCAATCTAATAGAACCTCCCGTTATATCATTCATTTAGCCATAACAATGAGCCTCTCTTTCCTGTCCACCATTACTTACATATCGGAAGTGTGTACTTCTTTAGGGAGTTTCCTAAGATTCTTGCAAGTTATAGACCTGCAAGATGAATGCGGCACTGCTTTAAGCATTGGTAGTTTTAAAAGAAAGTGCTAAGTATGGCTTCATAGTCTTGAACCATTACACAAGCCAATAAAGGAAATATCACAGCAGTCACGTAATTGTCAATATTGACGACAGAAAAATTAAACAGCTTTTACGGCCAGGTGATAATTTTCAACACTAATTTATTGTTTTATTAAAGAGATGAAATCTAATAAGTATACCAGGATGGTTGTACTTACACCTTAACGTTGGAAGACGTGTTGTCGAAGAGTCCCTCGGGCAATATTGTCAAGGGGTTATCAAATAAAGTCCTAAGACGTAAAGAGAGGTGCATGTAATAATATTATTATCATCGAAAGCGTGCTTCTTGACTTCATTAGTAATCACATTAGTGGTAACTTTGCTTCAAAAAGGGCAATTAAATTTTGTGTGTGGGAAGTGTACTTATGAAATGGCCTTCATACTTGAGTACAAGTACGTTTTTCAAATCTAATTTTCGTACCTTAGATAATCACTTATGACATCAATCTTGTTTCTACAATGTCCTTATGATAAGCAATGGAGAAGATTGAGGGTACTGGATATGTTAACTGGTTTAAATTTGAAAGCAGGACTTGTCCTTGCCCTCGAACTTGTACTCAAATCTAAAGGTTCCTATGACGATTTCTGATGATGGGCAAGGGAGTCTCCGAGTTTGCCTTACGTCGGTTCATAATTCAAGTGTTTTTGTTTTCCGCAATATTATGGGCGCTAGCTACAGGGCTACATTTGTCTTAGGAGAATTATTATTTTTTGACAACTTTTAAAGATGACACAGAGGAAGAAGAACAGAAGAACGTTAGTAGTATACTGTGTTAATAATTATCCCGTTACTGTCAAGGTGTCTACGTGTCTACTTGACCAGGTAAATCATTAGTATTCAAAACTGCTCTGGTAAAATTGCGTTCCAGCATACTAATGAGCGCCACTCTAGTACAATAAAAACAATAGACCTGCTCCAACTAGCCCACTGTTCGTCAACGTGAATTGCTCAGTCAATAATCTATTATGTGTTTGAAAGAAACGCGCGCCCTCTGTTGATAGCATCACTCTTGCAATTAGTTATCTGGGAAAACTTTTCGCCGAACTGTGGGCTAGTTTGAGCAGGTCTGTTGTTTTTATTGTACTAGAGTGACGCTCATTAGTATGCAGGAACGCAATTTTACCTAGGCAGTTTGAATACTAACGATTTACCTGGTCAACTAGACACCTAGACATCTAGACACCTAGACAATAATGAGGATATATATTAACATAGTATACTACTAACGTTTGTGAAGTTTAATGCATTTGAGTCATTCGGTCTTCTTCTCAGATCACACAACAATTAATGATTGAAAACGTGCTAACACAACCTTTTTTGAGGATATCAATTCTCGCGCATTTCACTTTGTTATCAATATCACTCCTTGAAAAAAAAAACAGCTATTTTGAAAAAGCTAAATTGTGTAGACACTTAAATAAAGTCTTACAGCTACAAATACGTAAAATCCTCTCTTTTGAAACCGTTTAATGAATTACTTGCAGAACGTTTTACAGCAAGAAACTAGAAATGTGCTTCTTACAATGACACGAGATGTTTGAGTCCGTTAAAAGCTTTTCTATGGATATGCTTAATACCATTGCCATGAAGAAACCTAAAAGGACATAAAGCAAGTTAAGTGTATTCAACTAGAAGATAAACCTGCGCCCATTTGGTGCCCCAATGCTGTGATCCCGTATTTTACTCTAATTAAAACACCCTCCATCTTTTGAATTTGGATTCTAGAGAAAGTAACACCAACCTTATTTCCGATTATTTTAACTAGATATGACATTTCACAAGTACAAATTAAACTCAAACAATTCGCGGGCTGAGCAACTTTCCAGTTCGAAGAGGACTTAAAAACTGCGTTGGACTGTTGTAATAGATGGCTTGTGACACCAAAGGCTGAGAAATGTAAGGCGCTTAATGTCTCCAGGAAGAAATGTCCCTTACGGCACCAGTATTATCTGGATGACACTTTGCATCCATCAGTTCATCAACACAAACATCTAGGAATTGGCTAGATTTATCCATATCAGGCTGGGCTTACCATAATAGTACCATTTGTGCCAAAGCCAACAAAGTGTTAGGTTTTATAAGGAGAACTTTTTGGTCTCGGAATCGTGTCGGTAAAGAGACAGCTTTAAAGGTACTGGTGAGTAGTATATGCGGCGTCTGAAAAATACCACCTCGCCCCGCACCCTCGTCGCCTCGCTCCTCGGGTGCGGGGGTTTGTTGTATTTGTCAGACGCCGCATATACTACTGAGGCTGAACAACCCCGCACCACCGCGCGGGCAATTAGAGAGAGGCAGGTGCATGGCAACCACGATGGAAAACAAACTGCAGAGAGGCCAACCGTCAGCAACAGGGTGCGGGGTATTAGAGAAAGGGGAGGGGGGGGGGTATCCACGAGCCAGCAATGGGGAAAAGCAGCGGAAAATGAGTAAGCCGCAAAAAGTGGACCACACCATCCCCTCCAAACACACCACTCATCAGAGCAGGCAAGAAACGAAGGAAGAAATTATGCGGTTGTACTTTGCGCCCCCCCCCCCCCCATATTTCTTCCGCAGCCACTCAAACCGCTGCCCCCTTCATATTCCCCACCCCGAGGAGGAGAACTTCATTCAGGCTCGGTACTCGGCCCCTGAAGACTTTTGCAATGTTCGCTGTTTGAAATGCTCTGGCTGCAGTGAGGATGATAATTGCCTCAGAACCGGAGCCTCGCCCCCCTTTTGGGTTGGCATGGGCGATCCTCCCACTTGGGTGTGGGATGAATGGTTTGGGGAGCCGCAGCAGGAGTGGACACTGGAGACATACAGTTACGACCCCGTAAAAAGGGAAGTGCTTTGTGAGATGACACCCTATAGAGGGGAGTTTGGGTGGGAAACTCTCCAACCAATGGTATTGGGGGTCGGCCAATAAGAGAGAGGGTATGGGTAGGATTGATAGAGGCACAAGTGGGAAACCTTCAACCACCAATGAATGATTTTCTCGTTGGGGGTTTGTACAGGTCTCTTGAAACGTGGGCGGAAATTTCAAGTGCCGCCGGAGGATGAGAATGACGGAGACGAAGATAATGAAATTGATCCAGATCTTGAATTATTTTTAGAGTCTGGAATAGAAACAATTACTGACCCAACAGAAAGGTCAGACGATGATTTTGAATTGCTTTGTGTCATTTTGGCGGGAGAGTTAAGAGAAGAAGAAGCAGAACCCCTGCCATCTTCTTTCATTCATCCTTCTGGCGGGATTGTTGAGGCCAGATTGATGCCTGGTGCAGCATGATTACATTCCAAGTCGTCCAGAGGGGTATGGGGAAAGATTGATGGGAGACAAACCGCCAGTGTCTTGGCACATGGATTCCAATCCACCCAAGTCATTCCATTGAGGAAAATGACGAAAAAATGGAGTTAAATGGTTTATTTTCAAATAGCAGAGCTTTTTCAAAGCATCTTCACAACAATTTTGTGACAATGTTAAAAGATTGGCCAGAATATCACATTAACCCCAAATTTTATAAAACAGTAGAAGAATATCTTGTTGAAGGGGTTGAACGAAACGAACGAAAAAAGTCCAAACCAATTATTTTATTATAAAGTTCTTTGTAAAACTGTAAGTTCAGTATTTTGTGATTTAATTCCGACTTTAAGAGAAATTTTTGAGGTTGACAACAAGGACCCAAAAGAGACGCTTTTTTGATAAGCTCTATCAAATTTATTGCAAAGGCGGTTATACCCAATAAATAGGGCATTTTCCCTGTCTTCCCTATGGGTCGGCCAATTAGAGCGAGGAGCATGTAGGGGAGACCGATGACGGAGTGGCTGAAACGTCGCAACATAAGACGCGCGCCTGTCACAGAAATAGACAAGTGGTTGGAAAAAGAAAACAAATACTCCATGGATTACGCCCCAATGTACCACGTGCGCGAGCTCTTGCAAAACAACATGTCTCCATGGTCATTCTGAAAACAAGGGAAACCCATTTCATCGACGACTGCGCACTCATATCGTACAGGTTTCTTCATTCCTTGCCGAGAATGAAAAGGAGTGTATGAACAAGTGGTTGACCAACGAGGGGTCCTACGACACGGTTTATTGAACAAAGGAGAGACAAGACAAATGGGCGATGAACGCCACACCGTGAGGCGTAAGTTGATCCAAAGAATCAACAGATGGTTGAAAGAGTTGGACAACACAAACCTCCTCGAGGAGTTCGCGTCAATGTTGCATGTGCGCGCCTTGTTGCAGAAGGACTAATACCCCTGGCGGTTCATTAAGAACAAAAAGCATTCACAATATATGTGCGATTTCACTTGATTTAAACTCCTCAAACCCTCGAAAGGGAGTTCATGGAACGTTGGTTGCTCGATGAAAAGTTTTGGGAAACAGTGAATTGAAGATCCGCGCAAAGAATAAATGGATTTGATGGTGCAGATTCGCACCCTCCCACCCGAGTTGCGGGAGAAAACCCTCGCTTCCACACCCAAAATCAACTGAATGAACGGAAGAAAATGGGTTGGGGCCGGGTGCATGAAGAACTGTTGGTTCACCTGTTTCGGTTCATGTTTCCAATTTTTTTCACATCCTCGCAGGAGAGTGGGCCTTTTAAATAATAGCACTCCCTTCAAAGATGGGTCTGCAGGAAAAGCTAAGCCAACTCCCACCAGAGTTGAGAGAGAAGATTATTTCGGAGGTGGTCAAACAAAAGGTTGCTGTCCGAAATGAAATGGGGTGGAGAAAACTTCACGAAAATCTTGATAATTTTTTATTTGCTTTCTGGGGAAAACTTTTGTAAAATTGAAGGTTTGCAGACAAGAGTGAAAAGATGCCGCGAACATTTCCGTTGTCCCAATTAACATGGATATTGTTGGTTGTGTTGGCAAAACAAAAACCGCCTTCATAGAATTTGTGGTCCTTTAGATGTCGAACACCACCTTGGAGGTTGGTGTTTAAAGGATGTAAACTATTCTGACCTTTTTTCATTGTCGAACATCAATTTAACATTCACACCCCAAGATATATGGAAGTTTTCAACCAACTCCCGCCAGAGTTGAGGGAAAAAATCCTCAAGGAGTCAATCGCTGCAAAAATTCAGGATAAAAAAAGAGCAGGCTGGGATGAAGTACACAGATCTCTTCCTGTTTTTTGAAGACGCCCTTTTTTGCCCTTTTGAAAACTGTTTCACCCTAATCACCAAGTGTGGGAAATGTCACACTTGCTTCGGGCCTGCTGGCTGAAAAACAGGCACCAAGTGTTGTGCCAGTGGTATCAAGTTAAGCATATTGAAGAAAAGAGGGTCATTGATAACGTGTACCGATGGTTGCCACATTTCTGTTCGCACTGTGTGCGGTCGTGGTGCCCCTTGCAAGTGAGTTATTGCGAACCCCAAAGACCTTGGAAGAAGAGGTCGCGGAGAACTTCCGGAGAGTCGTAATGGAACTCAAACAATGTGAAAAGTAAAACATGGAGTTTCAAAACTCAAAAAAAGTTTTTGAAAGCACCTCATGTTTTTTCCCACCGCTGTTCGGCCATTTAGAGAGAGGGGAGGTGGTGGCACAATGGCAGACAGCCAAGCAATCGATCTACTATTTCGCCGGGCGCGTGATGAAGGGACAGAATTTTTCCCTTTCTTCCTTGAAGAATTCATTGGTTTTGTTTTTAAGGAAGAAGAAAAAAGGTTAAGTAAAGCAGAAGATATTTGCCGATGGGCAAGAAGGAACTTTATAGGTGTTGAGCAAAGATAATACCGACAAAACTCCCCCTGTATAAGGAAAGGCTCATCAGAAAAAGAGAAATTAACTGCCAACACAAAATTCTTTTCCGACATGTTGAAAAAAATTCCAAAAAATGCCAAATGCTTTACTGCGGTGCATTTGGCAAAAGCAACGCAGGAATATTCCAATGCGGAAGGAAGCAATCTTAAAATACTTTGGATATAAATTACAAAGGACCCTAAACACCAGACCAAGTTTTTCTTTGACATTGATGGCGTTTCGGGTCAACGCGTTCCGCCTTGTCTCTTGTTTCGCGGAATCGCGTCAAGCGCCTTGACCATTTTTCGGTCGGCGACATGCTTGCACTTTTTTTCGTCCTCTCCGTACTTCTTTGCGCAAATGCTGTAATCAACGTCATGATGCATGGCCACAGCATCGGAAGGGCCGGTTGGTTTCTGAAATACTTCCAAGATTTCACCAGATTCGGGATAAAAACTCACCTGATGTTCCAAGGGGTTTAAGGTCCGCATTAGTTGTGGCCGGGGAGAGCCCACTTCTTTTTGCGCCGGCAGTTCCCAATCAGTGCATGAATGTCCACCCCTTATCCGTAGTAGTTGCGGAGGGTTTTCCTGAGAACATCCGTGAAACCGTGGTGTTGGGGAATGGCTTTCCCGAAAGCTTTCAAAAACTTCGTATCGGTCGCAAACTTGGGCACCAACACACCCTGTGAAACAAATCGGGGATCGAAAAGACTCCCAAGACCTCTTCCATAACCCTTCCATTTAATCCGGGAGCCGTACCTGTGGGTACCACCCTGATGTTTGCAGTCCGCGTATTGGCGTTTGTATTCGGCTACCATTGCCCGGCCCTCCATTTCAGAACTTCAGGGCTTTTAAAAAGTTTGGGGTTGGAAACAACATCCCACAGTTTTTTGAAATCAGCAAAGGGGAAATGGACAGGAAGCCCTCGCCCATCGAGATCAGGCCTGTCGGTTTTGAAACGGATGTTGGGTCGCACCTTCGTGGACAGCTGATCCAGCAGCTCACTGCCAACCTTTTCCAAAACTGGGGTGGCTTTGCGAATCCCGTAGTTGACGGTCCTTTTCTGCAAGTTTTTGTTGCGAAGAACCTCAGAAGCATAATAACGGCCAGCCTCCAGCCCCTTTTTAGCGATGAAGAGAACCCCATGTTGCAAAGTGAAGTCGAGCGCAGTGCCCGCAAGATCAGACAAAACACCAGAGCTCTCTACGCGAGAGGGCCCCGTCAGTTTCCCGGCAAGAAGCGGGTTTTTGTGATGCCACAAACTGCGCACTTGGCTTTTCTCATTCTTCGGTTGTTTTTGGTCATGACAACTCTTTCAGACCCAGGCACGTTCGGGGTTTTGCGCTTGTCCCGCACACAAAACCAATCAGCCATTGGTCATGGTATATTCATGAAATAATTTTTCAAAATCCGCTCGTTGTGGTAAACATCGTCGGAAAACATTTTGAGAATGTCTTCGTAACCCGTCCCTTTATTGCGTTCACTAATTAATTAAAAGCAGGCAGAAGTACCCACACCTCAAACTTCCGATCAACTGGATTTGGTATTTATTGCGGAGAAAGGTCTTGTGACCCAACTTTCTAATTTCTAGCTCCCATTCTTTTCGGGGGTCGCATCCCGAAAGAGTCTATTAGAGAATATTCCACATCCTTTGAATCCTTCCAACAGCAAACCCAATGTGTGCCAAACTTCCGAAATAATCCAGGTTGATGATGCAGGGAGAATGGTGCAGGGGTTTGGCCTCGTTGCGGGAAAAGATGCCTTTGAGCGGGATGCGCAGATATTCACACCAATTCAACAGGTCAAAGTTGGAAAGGGCTACGTCCTTGAACTGCATTTTTTCCCTCGCCCTATCATCGGGCGCTCACAATCTTCCCATCGTCCCCAAACGGGAGGGGTCTCATTTGCATGCCACTTCCTCGGGACGACGCTTGTGGAAGGCGAGGGGCGGAACGCCTTGACCGCGAGGGCTGTGTGCGCACCACCTTCCCCAACAGTTTTTGGACGAGTTTCATGGCAAGAAGAACACCAATGGAAGCGAGAATTCCGAGGAACCCACCATATTGTGCAGCCCCACCGCCACGGACCAAACCCTTTCCGACAAGATACTTTTCAAGAGCCTGTTTTTGGGTGGGATACAGCATTTGCATGAGTTTGTACAAATGAACCTCCTGGTGGCCGAAACCTAGGGGCTTAAAACTGCTTGTTGTCGAAATTTCAATCTGGATTCCGTCCGAAGCACTCCACGGTAACGGCTCTCAAGTGTGAGGAATGGCTTGAAAATATGAATAATGGGAAATTGAATGGCGCCATTTTTCTTGATATTAAAAAGGCATTTGATTCAATAAATCATGACATTCTTTTAAATAAGATGAAGAAACATTTTGGTATCTCAAGCATAGAACTGAAGTGGTTCGAATCTTATTTGACAAATAGAGAGCAGCAATGCAGTATTAATGGACAACTCTCATCCAAGAAAACAATGACCTGTGGCGTGCCTCAGGGCTCAATCCTGGCTCCATTTTTGTTCTTATTATATATTAACGACCTACCTGAGTGTTTAAGATCAGCCACTCCATGTATGTATGCAGATGATAACCAGACCTTCTCATCCTCTTACGATGCCACCGAACTATTCATTAAACTAATTTCTGACCTCGCTCATGTCCGCAACTGGCTTATAGAAAATAAACTTCAAATGCACCCCTCTAAGTCCAAATTGATGTTTCTTGGCTCTTCATATAATTTGAACAATAAGAATACCGAACAACTACTTGTAGTAAATAATACACCCATAACTCGAACTGATACACATAAATGTTTAGGGGTTCAGATAGATGAAAGACTTAGTTGGGATAGTCATATTGACATGATTTGTAAGAAGGCCAGTGTGGGCATTGGAGCGATGAGGCGTATCAAGCCCTTTGTTCCTGCAAATACGCTTGAAAAGGTTTATAAGAGCCTAGTACAACCTTATTTTTGAATATTGTTCCCCTCTTTGGGACAACTGCGGCAAATTACTAAAAGATAAGTTACAAAAATTTCAATCTCGTGCTTCTAGAGTTCTTACTGGTTCCAGTTATGATATTCGTTCCGCTGAAATAATCGAGACCCTCTCTTGGGACACACTTGATGTGATGCGGCTACGTGCCAAATCAACATTGATGTTTAAAATACCAAATGACGACACTGCACCCGACCTCAGGAGCTCTTTTGGTAGAAGGAATGTTGATCAGACTTATTACCATCTTAGAAATAGTGCTACAGATCTGACACTTCCTAAACCGAAGAGAGAGTTTCTAAAAATAATTTTCAAATACAGCGGCGCGTTCTTTGGAATAAACTCCCAAATGAAGCAAAACTAGCGGAATCGATATATTCATTTAATAAATATATCAAAACGTAATTGGGTCATGTCATGCTATATAGTCTTGTGTTAGTTATGTCCTAGCTATTCCTAATACTTCTTTAATATTTAGTTTATAACGGTTAGTTCTCGTTCTTAGCTGAATTTTCGTAGTTTTAGATTTATCATATTATTAACTTTCATTTTTATGTCTGTATAAACACGCCTTCCATGGAAAGCAGGTAGGTGTTGTTGGGGCTAGCGTGTTTGATTTAAATAAAGTATACATACCTACCTACCTTGTCGTAGCTGGTTCCTTGGGCGAGGTAGTTGGCGATGTCGAGAAATCGAAACCCAGGTGTGGTAATGTACATAATCTTGTTGGCTCTTTCGCAACGGTGGGCGTTTTGGTCATGTCGGACAGCCTCCCCACGAAGTTTTTCCTGATGAGATTCAAGTCATAATTCCCGGAGTTGAAACCGAGGGTCGGGACCTGGTTGAACCACTCTTCGATAAACTCCCGCTGCTTTTTGGGAAGGAACCCAAAGTTGGAAGGCAGGAACTCGGCACGCACCGCCGCTCGAATGTTTCTTCCCCTCCACTCCAACTGTTCAACAAAGCGTTGGATCAGAACGGATGGGTCTTTATCGCAAATGTGCGTGGTCTCTGGTTCCAATGTGTCTCCGATGGAAACGGAGATCGGCACATGCACATTTTCAATCGTCAGGGTTTCTGTAGGGGCCTTCCGGCGGTTGCAGTCTCCGAATACTTCGAAGTCATAGAGGATCATGTGGGGGTAGCTTTTCGTGAAGGGCTCAAGCAAGAGGTCGCCCCGCAAAGGTCCAATTTCGCACCCCCACATCTCCACAACTTCGAAGCCGGCCTCGCGTAGTTTTGCGCTACGTTTTTTGGTGTCTTCAAATCGCGATTCCAATGTTATCTTGTTGCCATTTCTTCCCCTTTCGATTGACACGCTGCGGTTTTCTGGGTGACACTTACTGCACCCGTGAAACCAACAACCGTGAAACGGAAATACGGTCTTGGTCGTCGGGTCAAACCCCATGCACTGGTGCACCCTCAATCCAACACTCGCCCCTATGCCCACACATCGCGTGGTAAATGTGGGTTTTGCGTTTGCGCGCCCATCGTTCCAGCCAGCGCGTGGCGGTGCGTGAGAACGGGGTCTTCGGGAAAAACGCCTCTCAAAACATGTTTGCTATTTCTCATGTTGTTCGGCTGGGCAGATGACATTGGTTTCTCCTTTTGTGCATCTGTCGTTCGCATGACGATGGAGGTCCGAGTTTTTCGTGAATCGCGCATTACACTGGGCGCAAACATAGACGTGCGCGAGTTTTGCGATACCCGGATGTAAAACGCGTGCCCTTCGAAAACCCCAATTGTCAGAATATTCTTAGCTGGTTGGCTGGGTTCCGCTGGAGATACCACACCACGTTTCCTTCAACTTCCTCGGGCTCGTAAACACGGACGCCAAGCCACTGCGAGGCGGGCAATCCCCGGTTGAAATGACTTTCGATCGTGTCCAACTCGTCCAGTAACGTTGCGCGACAGTCATTTGAAGGAGTGTAAATAACTTTGAGCCAACTCGCGGGCTTTGTTGGTGCTTCTGTCCGGTCTTGCGCCGCGGTGTACAGCCAAGCAACGCCAGAAACAGAGGTTTTCTTGAAAAGTTTCAAGCGCAATCATCGAGCGGCCGTGGGCCAAGTTGCGCAGCCAAGCGGGGAGCGGCCCCATGCCAAGCAGCGGCTGGCGGTCAAGCACAGCCTTAAGATCCACTCGGAAGAAATCTTCAAACACCCATTTCGTGTTCGGCCGCGGGATTTTTTGAAGCTCCAAACGCGCCTTTTCCTTTTTCATCAACCAACGCTCGGCCTCATGCAGGGAGTGAAACCAAGGGGAGCCATTCTCGACCTTGTCGGCGTACACCATGAGTGAATTGTCTTCGATGTTGCGCAACCGAAAATTATTTGTGTATCTCAAGTAAAAGGTTGTGTTGACGTTGTTTTGTATTTTTTCCCCGAGGGTTGCTGTTTGATCATTTCCCAAACCGGCATTAACACAGCAAAGAATGTAACGCCTCCCTCGACTATCCTCATCAACCCTTAAATTCTGTTTGACCCAAAGACCAAAGATCTTGCTGATAATTGGCTGCAGTTCTTCGCCTTTTGATTGGTGTTTCGATGGTTCTTTGCTGGACAGCGGGTGTTGGGCGGGGTGGTTGGTACGGACGAAGAATGGGGGAGGCTGCCTCACAACACGTTGGGGGGAAACCGTTTTTGCAAAAGTAACCAACGGTACGTCCACCACTCCCCAGAACACCCTTCTGGGGGGAGTGGGCGCAGGCAGCGCGGTGTTCGGAAACACGCTGTCCAAAAAGGTGAAGAGCGCCCCCCAATCAATCTTATCTTCCGTTGACTTCGAGTTGGCCCCCATCCTATATAATGGGTCCGATTTTTCTTATTGACACCCTCCACTTGGATGGTTTGCGCGCTGCTTTTCCCCATTGTTGGCTCGTGGATACCCCCTGCCCCCTTTTCTTTAATACCGCGCACCCTTTTGCCGACGGTTGGTCCTCTCTGCATCTCTCCAATTGCCCGCGCGGTGATGCAGGGTTGTTCAGCCTTAATAGTATATGCGGCGTCTGACAAATACAACCGACCCCCGCACCCTTGTCGCCTCGCTCCTCGGGTGCGGGGCGAGGTGGTATTTCTCAGACGCCACATATACTACTCTGGTGAGACCGATTTCAAAGTACGCTTGCCCCGTATCAAATCCTTATGTATTCAAGGATATCGATGCCATAGAATCTGTGCAAAGGGGAGCTTTGCGGCTAATTTTTTATGGCACTGGGAAGGAGTATAGGGAAATACTAGCGGAATTGAACTGGGATTTCTTAGAACTGAGGTTTTAATATCTAAGCTAAGTCCAAATGTATACTTGGGTTGTCCAAATGTATAGTTGCATTTTTTTCTTCTTGTATATTTGGGTATTGCAACATGGACGCCTCCAAATTCTATGAAATATAGGTCACGAGCTCATAATAATCACAATTTTAAGCAAACTTTTCGTACCAACTACTTTAAAGTGTATCTATTTGCTTCAATAAATCTTTGCACTTGTTCGAAACGCATTGGGCCTTTTTGCGCCTTTTTAGAGCAAATCTTGACCTTTTATAGGTTTTAAAAGTCACGAAATATGGCTGTCATCTGCCCCAAGTCCAAGCTAGTAAGAAGCATGGGTGTATTCCTGATTTGACGTCACAAACGTATTTGCAGCGCGGTAAGTCTTTGTAAACATGCACGCAAATCACAATAAATAATCTTGTGAATTTTCTGCCTTTTACACTTCTAATGTATTCTAGGATTTTTATAGTATAATGTTTTATATTAGTGAATGAGAGTAGCCTCAAAATAGAAATTAAGTTTTCCGCTGCCGCTATTTTTTACGTTTTTAACTCATACATGCACGCAAGCGCATGGAATGAGTTGTTGTGAAGAGGGAATTTTGGCGTGAACAAAAGTCTGCGAAGACGGAAACGGAAGTGAGGCCACAAAATAGTGCGAAAACCGCTGGGTAGCTGATTTTCTATGACGCTATTTGGTGGATAACATTTCCTTGTTTAGCACGTCCATGTTATTACGGCAGCTGGAAGACTTCTGAAAGAACGAGCTATCAGTTTTGGACTTTTCCCACTCCCAGATCTTTCACGCAGTATTCTGTAGCTTGGCTAGTGAATTTGTGCCACATAACTGCGTATGTTTGACTATAATTGATTTTATACTGTTTTATATTGCAGTCAAAAACCAGTAATCGCTACTGAACACGCGAGAATCCCAACGATTTCAGTTCATGAGTTGTTTTCTTCTAACTCAACCTACCCAAGTGTTTTTTCGCGGCTGGTATTTAGTGTTCATTCGGTAAAGTTAAGGGCTTGAAACTAGAAAGGAATGTTGAAAGTGTAAACAGGGTCTTGTTTCTCATTTGTAAACAATATTTACCCTGCTAGACTGCGAGTAAAGATGCGTTCAGGATCTCATGTGACAAACGCTCGTTTTTTTTTTTCCTTCCAAAGCTTGGAAAAAGTATGTTGGGCCACTATAAGTCATGATTCTGGAATGAAGCCGACATTTGATTGACTTTATTCTCAGTTTTAAAGCACAAATAGTCCTTGGTTTTATGCGATATTTTGATAACAATCTCACTGGTCACACGATGGGGCCACGACACGACATTGTTTGCGTTTTAGTTGGCAGTTGCATTTCCGTTGGGCATTCAACCTCACAAATGAAAGGCTTTACGTGCTACGCCCAGGAGAAGATTTACTACATCGTTTCTAAATCGCGGTCGTGTTTCTATCGGGCAACAGCTTTCGTTATGGACAGATTTCACGGTATTTAGCTAAATCCATAAATGCGTTGGCTCAGAGAAGCCTTTGATTTATTTAGGTTAGTACACGTGGTAAAGTTTTAATGAATCACCAATCAAGAGGCATCTGCAACCCAACCCCCTTGCCGTCAGTAATACATGCATCCCTGAGTACTCCACCTGTGCGATGACCATCGTACGAAGAGTTTCTTCAGCACATGTTGCTGAAATCTACTGTCAACTGGATTGTTACTAAAACCAATACTGAAGGATTATGCATGGCATAATACTGCTGATACCAAAACAATAGAAACTGCTTAAATGTGGTAGACATTTTTTGTTAACTTACAAAGTTTCAAGAGACGTTTCAACAAACGCATCCTCAGGAATGAATGTCAGATTGTTTGCTATCATTAATCTGAAAAACAAAATACAGAACCTCGATTTGAGATGTTTCATTGTTCACATTTTGGAATTGCTGCTTCCATAAGAGAATAGAAAATTACGATAGCACCAAAGTCGCCCACATGGAATCAGATGACTTTATCTTTCCTTGTTATTCAAGTGTAACAACTTAAACGTTGCGGAAGAGAATGCATTTGGGTATTATCCTTGTGTTTGCTTACTTACAACACTGCAAGACTGTCAGATGTGGCATAAATATCCTAAGAATATTTAAAAGAAAGCTCACTGAGAGCCTATTAGATACGGCATCTTACAGAGTTCCTAGGGTCTTGAGTCCTGAAAACGTACGACGGCTGATACCATTGATGTTGTTGAAGCTTAAAATCCTACACAATAGAAAGCAAATCTAAGACAAAACCCAAGTTTGAAAGGAGTAATTAAAGAAACGAGCAACCAACAACATACACAATAAGTAAATTTTTTCAGTTTTCAAACACTAGGCCCCTTTATGGTATTGTAAAATCATTTTATGGAGGTTGTATCTTACTTGGTTTAATGGTTTATTTTCTGTTGATACCCAACGGCTATGGCTTGACTTGCTGTTTCATTACTGGGGCCGTAAGAGATCAAATCTAAGAATTGGCTCCGTTTTTGTGGCTACTATTGCTATGCAGTAGTATCCACCATGCTGTCGGTTCTGTTAATTTAAGTAAATAAGTAAGTAAGTTAAGTTCCTTAAATGTTCCAGCAATCAGCGACATCATCTCAATACCTCGGGAATCCACTGTCGGCGCAATGCGATATGTAATCGGGTGGAACGCTCAAGCCATGTGCTTTTTGTCTGTCACTATGCTCTGATCTAAATACCACGAAGATCGTCTGTCGACGCAATTCGAATATTCGTAAGCTATCGAGAGGAATCGCTCAAGCTCAAACCTTGTGCTCTTCATGGGTATTTTCGTTCAGAGAGTCGTTCACTTGCACAAGAAGGTGGACATTCTAAAGGTGAGTTCCTCGTATTAATTTTAAACCCTTTGACTCCCAAAGACGCATATTTGCGTAAAATATACCGCTTTTGCTTTTATAATTTATTTCTTGATTAAATTTTGTCACAAAGACATAATAATGTGCAAATAGCACTAAATGGTGCTTTTGCAATTATCAAATCCAAAAAACTGACAACAATACCCGAATTCCACTGCAAAGCACAGTTTTTTTGGCAGCAAAGCCCAAAATGCCAGTCTTTTGACCAAAGAACAACACCAAAAATTACAAATTTTCGTGGTCAACTTTTTAATAAAAAACATTGCCCAAAAATCAAAATTGTACATTTACAGCAAACCTTAAAGCCAGACCTTGGCATCTGGAGAGAATTTTTCCTCTCACTTTTTCCGCAAGCCACGCTTTAGCCATTTTATTGGAGCCAATCTCGCGTATCTCAAGTTGTCTTATTCACGCCCCAAAAGAATTCTGGGAGAGTCAACTATTCCAGGAACATAGAACCCCATCCATTTCCTATTTCCAAGTTTTTTTGTAAGTGTCGGGCCACCAGTACTACCAGGAAAATATGACGTCGATTGAACTTTTTACCAGTTAAAACTAGCCCAAATTGCCTTGGTAGGCCCTGGAATCCTTCCACAAAGTTAGCAGAGAGACAGCTTCGGCCATCCACCGCCATATTGGCTACGAAGCAGATTTAGCGTCTCATTCAGCAAGAAACCGTCTCTCACCTCTGGCTTCTTTCAAAGGCTTGCCTTTACCCACATTCCAGCTTAAGGATGCCAGCCTGGGGGCCTTTGTGGAGAAAAATGGCTCGAAAAAACCTCATAAAGCGGCAAATTTACCACAATCAAGCTTGTTGACTCGATAAACGAACAACAGCCGCTAATGTGCGTGACGTCACACCTTTCAAGTGAGCCCACAGTGACACAAGCCCGCTGTTATTTCCATCGCTACTCCTTAAATGGAGAAGATTAGTCCTCCAGACTAATAATCACTAAAACTTCACTCAAAAAAAATGCAATAAATTGGTAGTCAAAGGGTTAAATACTTCTGTACTCATTTGAACTTAGACTTGGGTACAACTCTCCCTCAGTGTTTCAAGCGCTTTCTTATATAGTATTGTTGAGATATTACGGTGACTTAGTTAGAATATAAAGCAAACTGTCGATTTCTACCAAGTCGTGTTTGTGTGGAACATGTGACGTGCGATACCAGTTTTCCCTCAACTCCAGATACAGATGTGGTGGTAATTGTAACGATATTGCGTGACAACGTTCGAACTTTCCATATGTACGAGCATTGCGCGCATTGTTTAATAACCGCCTTGTGATAACAACATGATAAACATTCTGGAACCTTCCATTTCACTTTAAAGGTCTGACGATCTACATATTTATAGAATATTTGCCATTAAGAAACTTTTAGCTAATCACGTAATGGAGGGTTCCCATATACGAGAACAGTGTTTAAGAGAGGTGAGCGAGTTTTGCCACTCAGTAAATGCTGTAACAGGCCTAGATTGAATAAAATGTTAAAATGTACGTTGTTTTACTTTGCTGTTTTTCTCTGTGATACTTTGCTATATGCTGTTGATCGGCTGTGGAGTTAACGGATCAGCGAGTATCCTGTTTGCGTAACTGACCGTAGATTATGACAAGGAAAATTACTGCAATAACTGAGCGAAAATTTAAATCCGTTTTCAGATCTTGTGTTCGATTGGAAATCCGAAGATGTGGATTTTAAGATGTAAATCCAGATTTCCCAATCGCAAAAGCCCGAAATCTCTGATCATATAACGCTTGGTTACAAACAGCTTGCGTGACTCAGCTCAGCAAAAAGAATAACAACTGCCAAACGTTTCGCACACCTTTCTCATGAAAAAGAAAACATCGCCCAGAATGATGCAACTCATCCGGGAACGTTTTCAAGGGGGCCGCGCGAGATTTGAAAGACACAAATGAGATAAAACACTCGCACAAAAGAGAAATTGGCGTAGAAGCGACTAGCAGCGCATATTTTATAGTCGCATTTTGGAGATACCTTTTCGCGCTTTCAATGACTTAGCAAATGACTTTTGTAAATAAGACCTCACTGAAGGAATCCAGACTTTTTCCGGGCTTTTTCAAGCAATGGAAGTAGTTGGAAATTGTACTTGAAGTCGGCCTATTTTGGGACTTTTGCGGTATGCGGAAATTATTCATAGCCGAATTTTTTCGTAGCAACTCGCTCTTGTTAAGAGTTTGCATATGGCTAAGGATTTCATCGTTTTACGACCTATATTCTTTTAAAGTGCGCGATCAACGTGTCGACAATCTGAAAGGATATAGTGAAAGACTCCGTCTATAATTGAACTGCTTTGAGTGGTTGAATTTTAAAAATCGGAACTGTGAAATACGGGCGAGTGTTCCGCACATCGTACTTGCTATTCGGCAACTCTTTATAAAAAGGAAGATTGTTTGCAAGTAATTTTTGCCTATCCCGTTCATGTAAAAAACAAACAAACAAACAAACAAAAAACAAAACAACAAAAAGAAGAAGAAGAAGAAGAAGAAGAAGAAGATCGTTTCCCAAATATGATAATATAATTATATATTAATTTATAATTATATTATATACTTACAGTTTTAAAGAGAAGAATAATATTAATATCTTAAAAATCCGACGAATCCGCCAAATCCGTCCTTTCCGCCCTCATTAGAAAAATCCTTGAGTTGACTGTCTTGCAGCACTGGAAGTTCCTAATGAGGACGGAAATGACGGATTTCACGGGTTTGCGGGTGCGCTATATAAGTTTATTATTATTATTATTATTATTATTATTATTATTTCGCGGAAAGTTTTAGATTAATTTTATCATTCTCTCTCTTCTCTCAATCTCTTTAGGACCAGTTTGGCTTTATTCCGTTTGAATTTCCTCAAAAACGAAGAAGGTTTTTTCGATTTTACTAAGTCAACTCGTTTGCAGCTTTTTGCAGCTCCTTTGAACGTATTTCTTTCAACCCATAGCGTTTGCATCAATTCGGTTTGTTTTCTGTCGACGAAATTATCTCACTGCAAGTTCATGTCAATTGTTGACAATTGGGGCTTCAAGCAAGTTTGAAATAAACCAGTTCACAAATCCCACTGCGGAAACGTTTCTAGTGTTATTGTGGCTGCGTTATCGGGTTTATTGTTTGGTATAAAAATGTTGTTGATTGCAAGGTGATTTGATGATCTGCTGATCATTGTTAATGGTAGCGACTTTAAATTTACGGCAGTGAAGTGGCGAGGTGATTCGTCTAGAAAGGTCGCTGCAAAGCATTCGGGAACTGTTGATTTGTCACAATTTACCATGCAGCGTCACTTTAGTCCCTTTTGAGTTCCTCTTTCATTATTTCCGTAGTTTACTCTCTAATTATTCACCCAGATATTACAAGTCTGCTCTCTATAAAAAGCAGAACAGGTTTTCAAGGATCATATCGTCTTTCAACATGCAGAGGGTCCGTTTTCCATGCAGACAGCTCAATAGTAATACGATAAGAAGCGCAGCTTTGTGCTACTTAAGCCCGGTATTTTTAGAAAAATGTAGCATCATAAGCGCTAAATGTGCCTGTAAAGTCGAGGAGGAGGGTCTCGAAAATGCTTGGAATAGGGTGTGCAGTAAAAGAGATGCCTCCGATAGGGCACTTCAAGGTTGGTTTTGTCTTAATCTTACCATTTCAAACATGTTTTAGCGTCTTTTGGGCAGAACAAATTGATGGCGATACGCTGAGCTTTTTACCCATCACTTTCGCAGGCATTAAGAACGTTGCATTCTTCTTTAGCGCCATTGACACGCAAAGTTTAAAGAAACAAACAGGGAAGAAAAAGAATGGCGAGGACGAGGATAGCGATGATGATGAGCAATTTTCAGACTCGAGTCAAGTCGCACGTTCAGCTGGCCAGGAGTGGGTTACCAGTCACCCAACAATCGTCAACCAAACATTGTGCCCCTCTGTTGGTTATTGGATCGCGTTGACCACGGCCAACGGTGCTCCATGTAGTCCCCTTGTTATCCATCGTACCCTTCTGGAGTGCGGCGTGGACGTCATTGCCAATAATGTAACAACAACTTTATTGACAACCGCATATTTGACGTAAGTAACACTAAATTAGGAGTCGGGACGTTACGAAGAAGGAAAAACAGGCCATAAATTGAAGATTGAAAATCCACAAGACAATTTCCAGTGGCTAGATTCGACAAAACGTATGACCCATTCAACTCTACATTTTACGTACACATACATACATCTCATTTAGTCTCGAACTTTGGAGTACGTTAAGCCATTCTATCCTGAAAATTTCTTAATATTCGGGACGACCGATCACTAGCTACCACAAAATGAACGTCGTTTACGGCCTTAGGATTACAGCTAATTGTTATCTATTGTGAATCTTAGGTCCCCTGCCACGAGGGTAAAGAAACTTGTGCAATGAAAGAGCTGTTTAAAGTCCTTAAAGACTATAAGAACCCATTTATGGAAAACTTGCTGTTGAATTCATCATATCGATATTGCTCTCGGAATGAATTAGAAAGTTTTGTAGGTGACGCTGATTCAGTGGACCTCGATGAATGCGGCACCGAGAACGTTGTTCGAGTCTGGGTAGTCGATCCCTTGTTTCATTCCAGTCTTTCCTGGTTCTTGAGAAAACTCCAAGATGCAAAGTTGGTTATCGACCAGTTTGGTTTCCAATTAGACGGAACGGGAATCCAGAGAGAAAACGAGACGGTAGAAGAACAGGCAAGATTATCGGATAAACTCACACTACTCGTGAATGACATTGGTATTGCCATGAAAAGGCTGGGGTACGCCCTTCATAATGGAAAGGTGTACAAGAAATGCTACAAGGCAAAGTACACATATTTGTATAAGTGTGAGGTGGAGGCACTTGTCAATAGCTTGGCCGCAAATGAACTTTTCAAAGCGAGACTGCTAAAGGATATGAAGAAAGTCATCACCATCCTAGCCAACCCGTATTGCGAAGTGTCAAACCCTCTGCGTAGATTATAATTTGATTCAGGTAAATGAAGGCCATTGCTGGTCGATCAAGGGCCGTCACTTTTTGGAGAATGTGATCGAAGACAAGGACATTGGTCGTGTTACACCGAGGGCGTTTTCACCATACGATCCTACGAAAGAAGCAGAGCCTAAGTGTTTCAAGTAAATTTTGGAAAACAGTCTCCCAGAAGCCGACATCGAGATGTTCTGCGAGGATTTTCTGAGACTTTTAAATTACAACCAAAAACGACACAAGGACAAAGTACCATGTCTGATTGGCGCTGCTAGTAGTGGTAAGACGAGTATGTTTCAACCACTTCTAGGACTGGTGCATCACAGCAATATTGCATCAATACCCAAACAGCGAGTCTTCAACAAGGCTATGATCAATTACTTTACGGAGTTGATGTTCATTGACGAAGCGTGTCCGTCAACACTAGACATAGACGACTGAAAAATTCTTACCCAGGGAGGCTACACGGCATGCGACGCGAAGTACCAAACCGCGAAGTCGTTTATTAACCGCTGCCTGATGCTCCTAACAGGGCAGCAAAAGCTTGAATTTAAGCCCGAAGATCATCCCGCAATGGATCGTCGGTTAAGGAGCTACACCTTTACGAGTCTACCCTGCCCAAAGAAGAAAGCTACACAGTGGCTTCGGAAGCATCCCATGGAGTGTGTTGTATGGGCTACAACAAAAGCCCGCCCATCGAGTGACCAAGACGAAAGCTGCGACGGCGGTTTGGAAGAAAACCAAGTGAGAGATTGGTGAGATTAGTATGGCGTTGGTGCGATGATGTTCAGCCTTAGCTTGCCCGGACAAGTTAAAAGGCGCCTCGAAAAGTCTTCAAACTTCAAACACTACACCAAACGTTTTGCCGTGCAATTCAATTCAATTCAAAAGCGCCGAAAACATAGATGGCAGGACTAGAAGAAAGGTTCTGTTGAACAAATGTACTAAAGAAAAGCAATTTTCTTTATAAGAACCATTTTACATCAATGGAAACTAATGGTGAGGAACAAATTGTTCCACGAAAGTTCCCGCATGTCAGCATAAAGGAGCACTTATTCTGAAAGGGAATGCACTATCAAGAACAGTTGTTCCTCAAGTGGGTAAAAAGGACCAAAATTATAAAAGTAGGAACAATACCAATGGGAGCACGTGTTCCTAAGCGACTCATTTCGGAACAAAACGTTCCTTTCAATGTTAAAAATTCGGAACAAAAGATTCCTTTTTAGTTTTAAATGAACACTTTGTTCCTATTTTTGAGAACAAGTTGTTCCTTTTCATACTATAGGACCACGCCAAATGGGAACAATTTTCTCATAATGGGAACCTTCCCTAAGCAAAAATGAGAACAGTGCCAAAAAACTAAAAGTCAATTTAAAAGCCAGTTAAGGGATGAAGAAAACATGCCAAAGCCTCTCAAGATTCTCTATACTGTACACAAACAACAGCGAAAATTGGGTTGACAAAATCCTGCTAAAACATGTTGAAACATGAAAGCAAAAATTTAGGGAAACGTAGAAGATCGTTTCCCAAAATTTTATATCCCGATTTTAGAAACGCAAAGATACTTCTAAGTGCCACGCAAGTACCCCCATAACTTTATTTTCGTGAAGTTTTATGTAGAACAATGCCAAAGATTATGTTTTGCCTTTTTGTCACACCCAAACCACTCAAACTGGATGTTTTATGCTCATAAGCGTTCCTCTTAAGAGGAACAGCTATGAAAAGGCACACTTGCTCATTAAGAACTATTCAGACGATTTGACCTTAAATTTATATCAGCAAAACAATGGTTGTCTCAAAGCGATCTTGTTTCATGATACAAATATGAATTTGTCTCCGGCATAGCCGTTATATCCGTTGAAGGTATACAATTGTGCAGATCACATCGGTTTAAGTAAGAGATAGATCATAGATGCAAATTAAAGGGGAAAACGTAAATGAAAACCACAAATAGAAATATCAACTGAAACAAGCTCAAAGTACTATTCCCCGCTGTCTCCGTTGTATCCGTCACACTAAACAAATAATTGGAGATACTGTCATATCACAGAAGTCAAAATATCTTAATTATCCGCTATCTCCGTTGTCTTTTATATATTCCTTGAAGCAGATCTCATGTGCTGTAAGTCCTTCCCCGCTGTATCCGGCATCCCTGTTATACTTAACATCTTTTGACCACTGTGATATGACTGTAAATGCAATTGTCTCTTTAGTGTATCTGATAAACGGAGACAGCGGGGAACAGTACTTTAAGCTTGTTTCAGTTGATATTCCTTTTTTCTGTTTTCATTTAGCGTGAATTCTTTATAGCGTGACGTATCTGAAGGATAAACCGGGGACAGTTATCTACTTACACAATTGTTGCACAAATTAATTGTCCCGTCAATTAGCTCCTTGGCATTTCCAAGTGTCCCAAAGGTTTTCGTTCATTCTGGACTGCTTGCTCGCTGCTAAATTATTCAGATGACATGCTCTTAAGGCGTTGATCATATGTCGATGTGTACGTTTTGTTTGCACTGGAAGGTTTTACCTGGATTTTTTATCAGTAAACTTTTTGCCAAGGAGACGTTGTCCACAATGACATACCAACCAAAACATACCCCCTTTTCTATATTCTAAACAAAACTAACAAAGGGCTTTTAACAGAATAAAAAAACAAACTTCTTAACTGCTTGCTCTGATTGTAAAGAGAATGCCTATACTTGACAAAACTTGACGTAAAAGGAAAAAAAAGAAATTTTAAAACCAGTTGTGACAGTGATACATTTGATTGATGCGTCATTGTTCACAGTTTGTGAAAAACTAAGACAAGTATGTTTGCGAGTAACAAACGTTAACGAAAAGGATTTGATTACAGCGATTATGTAATCTTTGTAAATTGTACATGTCCGGGCATTTTTCTTTTTTTGCACCGTAGACTCTTTTATTTGCTGGAATTAATCGTTTATCGAAGATAAAAGACCCCAAAGAAGAATTTGATGAATGACTCATTGTCTACTGTTTGTGAATTGTCAAGAAAACTATCTTTGCGTTTGACAAAACTTAACGAAGAGAATGTGATTATATTGATTAAGTAATCATTGTAAATTATGCGGGTAAATATTTTCACCGTGGCGGCTATTTTGGCTGGAATTTATCCGAAACAAAAAGACCACACCAAGGAATTTTAACAATTTAGCTTAAAAACTAAATATAAACGTAGACTGGAAAACTACTTCGTTCTCATTTCACTCGGTGACAACTATGGTCACAGCGCCAGCAAGGCAACTCGATAATAAGGTATGTACTAGATTTGATATTCTTTCTTCGCTGGTTTTTATTAAACAATTTCAGGAAGGAAAGATGCACTCAGTTCCTTTAGTGAACAGATTTATGAAGATTAGTAACATAACGGGAACGAAATGCGGCATAACTTAGGCCTTAACCAGTTAATCTAAGATACGGGGTAGTTTGTCATATGCGAAACCTGTAGATATCTTTTCTGCAAGATTACTGCGTCTTTTTTGGTCACATTCGCTACTGATCATTTTTGTTTTTTGTTTTTGTTTTCCTTGTCTATATTTTAGCGAATACGAAGCGCCCTGTTAAAAGTGCTACTACGATCAGAAAATCACTTGTCTTTTTTTTTTCAAATTTCAAAAGTGTGTTTGCTCAACAACCGACTCGCGAAATTTCAAGCTTAAATTTCAAGCAGAAGACTGTGTACTTTGAGTACAACTTTTTAATTTCACGGTCCGCCATTACTCACGTTCATAACTGACCGATTAGACCTCGGAGAGCTGGATCTAGGATAAAATGACGTCTTTTACTCACTGGTTTAAAACTGCAGTTTGTGAATTCAGCTTATAAAGTATGTAAAACACTAGTCTGAGAGTCTGAAAGCTCAAAATCCCCATGCTGCATACTAAATCAGCCGGGTTTACACACACTGCATTCTTACTCTTGGGAGCTTTCTACGTCATTTTGTCCTCAATCCAGTTCTCTCAAGATTTTAAAGTTAGTAATGGCGGATCAATAAATAAAAATATTTCAGTAAAAAAAAAAAACACTGACATCTCCAAATTAAAGCTTGAAATTTCTCGCCAGAAACGTGACGAATGGGACGAAAAGATTAAGAAAATGAAAGGTGTAGCAATTTTCTTGTCATCCGTCGCCGCCATAGAGAAACGAAGGAAGGAAAAGGGAGAGAAGACAAACAGCCAGGAACAAGTGGACTACCAAAAAAAGAATTACGATTATACACCACACTAAAAGATCACAACAACCATTTTTTACAGACCAAAGTGGACAAGTCGTTTTCTCACAGTCTTGAATTGCTGCAAGATCAACGGATTGAGGAGCCCTTGGAGTCAGTTAACGCAAGTGAGCGCGTTGGCAGGTTACAAGTTGTTTGTAGCTTGGCGATTCCATGTGAGATCTAGCTTAAACTACGCACATTCAATTCTTTGCTATTTCTTACCATTTTTCAAAGCACGAAATAAGGGACCGCATATATATATATATATATATATATATATATATATATATATATATATATATATATATATATATATATAGACATACATAAACGGCAATAGTATTGTGGTCTATATTTAACTGAATGCTATTTGATATTTCTGAGGAACAGATATCCATAAGGAAATTTGATTGCAGCCGTTTTCTTCAGAGAATCCGCCGTTCTTCCGTTTTGAAACTTCAAACCAGGATCTCTTAGAATAGCTGTCCACTGTCCAAATCCGTGTCTCTCCATCCCTTTGTGGAGAAAATCGTCCTCATCCGCCGTAAATTTCAACACGCGCGGATGACGACTTTGGA
The DNA here is from genome assembly GCA_016490735.1 of Pachyseris speciosa. Classification (NCBI taxonomy): domain Eukaryota; kingdom Metazoa; phylum Cnidaria; class Anthozoa; order Scleractinia; family Pachyseridae; genus Pachyseris; species Pachyseris speciosa. The sequence goes on from JAEMWC010000691.1 coordinate 379,667, forward strand.
TTTGCAATCGGTTTCTCGGTGAGGCACGCTTTTTGGTTCTGTAGTTTCAGCCAGTGCTGCACAACTTGAAGTTGCATCGCTTAACCTCGCGCTCACCTCCTTATCCAACTCAGAGCCTTTGGTACCTTGTAGCTTTTGCAGACACTCGTGAGCCTTCACAGCAACTTCGCGCGACCTTTGTTTTTGATAGTGAACTTTGGCGACGGCTGAGCTGTGTTTCTGATCTTCCGACAAAACCCTTTGCTCTTTGCTAGTGGGCTAATTGAGGCTTTGTGTTTCCACGATTTGACGTTAGCGCGTCGGGTGAATATACTTTGCGATTGCGTCAAAAACT
>JAEMWC010000691.1:385000-400000 GCA_016490735.1 Pachyseris speciosa
TACATCGACACAAATCACGTGGCAAATGTTAAGTCGGATGGGTTCACTTGACATGGATTGTCCGTGCACGTCTTCACTAAGTTTTCGTAACGTGGCAAGGGAAATGTCACTACTTGCAGCAATTCCTCCATTGTCGCCCAGTGACCTCAAGCTTCCAGTGTGTCGATGTCCAGGCGGGTCCACTGCAATCTCATCATCTCATCATCGAAATTGCGTCTATGTAGCCCAATCGCCCACCAATGTACTAGTTTGCACTCGTCTTGCAAGTAGTCTATGAATTTGAGCAAAAGATTCGGGGAGCACAGACTGTAGTCTATTACTTCAAACGTCAATTCTTCCTCGTCTTCACAGCAAAGTTTCATAAATTTAAAGCTTTTCTTTACTATTTGTTGAGCTGTGCGATTTCTCCTATAGCCACCACCACTACCAGTGAGCCATTTCGCGAATGCTTCGCCAATTTGGCCGGAGACTGAAAATGAAGGTACAACAATGACACCATTTTTTGGCCTTCGGCTTGATTCACAGTCATTTATTGGGGTCTTTGATAACTTAGTGTCCGGCATTTGCAATGAATGTCGAAGTACTGTCAGATCGAGTTTTTCGTCAAAGTAAAAGAACCAGCTGTCTTTAGAATTGACATGTTTCCTGCATCCAAGCTGAGTTTGAAATCCTTCGTTTTCGCATACCTGAATTGGACAATGGTACAAGCTGTCCGTATCTTCTTTTTCTAAATGAAGCCGTTTTGGTTTGGGCGATGCACCATCAATTGTAGACCAGTGGACTTTGAACTTCTTGTTCAGTCTTGATAAAGAAGAACTGATTTATCCAACATACTTGTTTACTACCACCAACGGATCGCACTGGAAATTTGGTTTACTAACTTCGAACAGAAACCACTGAACCGTTGCCAACAGCTTCCCGCACCTTACAAACGACTTATTGACGATATCAACAACAGACAAACAATACACCTTCGAACATTTGACTAACAAAAGACGGATCGAAACGCACCAATCACGGTTTACAATCTTCACAGCCAGTAACATCACGGCTTAACTGACAGACAACCAATAACATCACGACTTCGTTGACCAATCACATCAACGACCAGAGTACTTATACCATCTCCTGAAGTTACTCCAATCACTTGACTCTGAAGATGACTCCCGCTCAGGTTGTCGAAACGTCAGTCAATGTCACCACAAACAGCCTTTCTCAGGACTACACTCACCCGTTCGATCGTGCTTCACTTAGTTATGCTTGCAATTGTTTGTAGCGCTTAACAAAAACCGACGAAACAATCAGACGCATTGGCAAACAATGAAGTCGTCATTTAATTTGGAGCTTTTCAGCACTTGTACCCTCTTGCCCGAGCTAATTACTATTTTAGTCAAATTTATAACAGAGAATTACATCCCAAATGGGTTCGGGCGTGCCTGGGAAAGCTTGTGCGCGCCTACAACAATGGTTGCATTGTGCAAGTTTAACCTTGCCTCTGCATGCCACCGCTCATTAATTCTTTGGCGAGTTTGGCGAAATTAGTATGTCGTTGGTGCGATGGTGCTCCGCCTTAGCCTGCCCGGACAAGTTAAAAAGCGCCTCGAAAAGTCTTTTAGAAACTGCCATTGACTGTTTCGTGTTGCTTAAAAACAAAAACTTCAAACTTCAAACACTACACCAAACGTGTTGCCATGCAATTCAATTCAAGAGCGCCGAAAACATAGATAGAAGGACTAGAAGAAAGGTTCTGTTGAACAAATGTAATAAAGAAAAGCAATTTTCTTAATAAGAACCATTTTACATCAATGGAAACTAATGGTTAGGAACAAGTTGTTCCACGAAAGTTCCGCACGCCAGCGTAAAGGAACACTTATTCTGAAAAAGAACGACCTAACAGGAACAGTTGTTCCTCAAGTAAATAAAAAGGACCAAAATTATAGAAAACAGGAACAATACCAATGGGAACACGTGTTCCTAAGCGACTCATTTCGGAACAAAACGTTCCTATCAATGTTAAAAATTCGGAACAAATGATTCCTTTTCAGCTTTAAATGAACACTTTGTTCCTATTTTTGAAAACAATTTGTTCTTTTTCATACTATAGGACCACTCCAAGTAGGAACAATCGTCCCAAAATGGGAACGTTCCCTATGCAAAAATGAGAATAGTGCCAAAAAAACTAAAAGCCAATTTAAAAGCCAGTTAAGGGATGAAGAAAACATACCAAAGCCTCTTAAGAATCTCTTTGCTGAATACAAACAACAGCCAAAATTGGGTTAACAAAGTCCTGCTAAAACATGTTCAAACATGAAAGCAAAAATTTAGGGAAACGTAGACGAAGAAGAGAATGTGGTTGCACACGAATTTGTCGGCAATACACTTTTTAAAGAGCGCGGCCGCTCTTTACTTTAACACACCTTGAGAATTACTTCGCACATCAAACCCTTTCATTCACGACCACCGCTTCTTCCACGAGAAGTCGGTTTTCCGAAAACTTAATCTCTTCAACTATTATCCCGCGCATTGAGAAAGTAGACATTGTAAGTAAATGTCGCGAAAGGTAAAAGCCATATGCAGTCTTTGACTGTCTATTTTTTGTTTCGTGCCACGAATTTAACAGCGCAAATGTTCAACACGCGCCACTAGACAGAAGGGTTAAACAGAAGCTCGGTCATGTTCACATGTCGCGCACTTGACTTGGAGTATTTCAAGGAGAGAATCAGCCATCTTGGAGACGGTATTTAAGACTCAGCCTCTTTTCTGCGGAAAAAGACGCTTAGATGAGTAATTCTAGAACTTTCTCCGACAACATCTTTAATCCTAAACCGTTCGATAAGCGTTTCCTTTCTTAAACAGTGAAGAGAATCCATCCATCGATCGGCGAAAGCAAGGTGCTTAATCATTTGGAACAAATATACTTTTTTCATCTCATTATTTATGCTGTACTACCATGGTCTCGATTTGTCACCGCCTAGCATACAGGTAGCCTGGGTTCGACTCGTAGCGGTGACATTGGTGACACTCTTTTCTCTTTTTCTGCTATAATAATTTTTAACAATTATTGAGTTTGAGCTTTCAATAATTTTGCAATTTGTAGTGATATGTTCACAGGTATTCTATGAATATTCATTACAGACAAACACAGACTCGAACATCAAGCTAAGTACAAGTCATGCGCCCGTTGTAAGAAGGACTGACTGAGAAATTAGCAATACAATAGTGTAATTTTGCAGGCCTAAGTCTAGGCTAAGTTTAGCCTCTGGTTTATTCTTTGCTATATATGAAGGCAATTTCTGTTAAGCTCCTTACAAGACAGCCATTGTCTTTAAAGAAGTAAACATGTCATCTGGCATCGACTGAAGTTTATTGAAGGATAAATCACTGCAAAAGAATTAAGATAAAAGAAAAGGTTATAAATACTTCTTCCATAATCCAAAATCTATTATGAACATTTTCCTGTAGCTAGAGTGATTGGTATTACTTTCCAAAAGTGTCGAGCACCAAGTATTCACCAACCCCTGAACGTCACGTAACTAAACCTCTCTGCGTAGACTGTACAATAGCGTAAATGGTGTAACCATGAATTCTTGATTAACCAGGTGGGTGCACTCTGGCCAGTGTTTTCTGTCATTAAACCTTGGAAATTGGGTGCCTCATAGTCTTTCAGTATCAATGGTCCCTTTCTGGGATGCCAGTTACGTGGTTCAAAAACGTCATGCTGAGGCGGAAACAACGCACTGGGACTAGACAAGCAAAGAGCTTACAACATTCAAAATGGTAATTTTCTTTGTCTCAGTGGGTTGCTTGCGTCCCAGCGTGGCGTTTTTGACCACGTGACATCCTGACATCCTGCAAAGGGCCCATTGAGGATTCATACTATCTTCACGTAAATTCAGCAAATAATTATAGCTAATTATAAGTATCATAAAACTTTGCATGGTCTTAAAATACCATGTAAAGTACTATGATGCCCTTACTCAAAGTCACATAGTGATGAGTGATGACCTGGTCGTTAGAAATGGAATGAAAAAGCAAGCATGACTGGCTTTGTTTTAACTGGCTGCCCTTTTTGTTGTTTAGTGGTGGAAATATCTACTGTTTATTTATTTGGTATTATATGCACAATGCGGGTGACTGAGGAGGGTGGAGAGCCGAACTGGACTGTGGACTAGATTGTAGAGCATGATGGGAAATAAAGAGAGCACATGGAAAATATGGCGTCGTTATGTTTTTGCGTTTTGAGAGAAGCGTTTTCAATGAAAATTCTATAGTGCTCCTTCAATAGTTGGATGAAAAGAGCTAAAATGGTTGATCAAGAAAATACGAAGCGAAACCTAACCATGCCGAAGCATTTACGTGACTACGTGGACGTTCCGGGACAATCGACAGCTGTGAACAGCCAGAAGACAGAAAGCACTTCGATCACGAGTGGTGGTAGTCACCAAACCAGTAAAAAGAGTGGCGAAACAAGCAAATCAAGATCATTTTCTGCTAAAGAACGAGCGAAGGAAGCTGCAAGCTAGGGAAGCAGGCTGGCAAAATTAAAAGCAGAGCAGCTTAAAGAAACAGCTTTATTGGAGGTTCAGATCGCTACTCAAAAGGCCGAACTCGATGCACAGCTCACCAGCTCACCAGAGCAGGAAGCTAACTTGAAAGCACAAGAAGCGTTACTTCTGCAAGAAGAGGGAAGTGAAGATGTTATTAACGAAATAATGAAAGACTTTGAAAACAACGAGCCGATTGCAGAGGACGAAAAGAATGTCAAAATGGAGCAAGCGTTTGGCGATACGAAACAAGAATATTTTCCATCCAAAGATGTCAAATTTACCACTAAGAGAAAAACGGAATGATTGAAGACGGTGGCACCCAAACAGGAACCGGAGGAGTCTGGTGAAAAGGCCTATGTTCCTGAGCCAACAACAGAAAAGGAAAGGATCGTGGACTGGGTGAACGCAGCACCCGGCAAAGTCACCTTTGATGTTTCACTTCCCAAAATACAGTTGCCCGTATTTGACGGAGATCCTTGTCATTGGCCAAACTGGTATGGCATGTTCAATGTGCTCGTGGATGATCAAATGCTTTCCAACACACATAAGATGATTTAATTAATCTGTTAAAGGGTCGTCAGAGAAAGCCATTTCTGGAATGTTATTTGATGGAACAATGTCAGTAGGATCAGGCAATCAAAGAGTTGACTCTTCGGTTTAGGAACCCAGACCTCATATGGAAATACTTCCTCCTAATTTTGCTTAGAGATGGAGCCGGCGAAAGAGAGAATTACAGCCAAAAAGTGTAGTGTCAAAGTAAGAAAGAGTTGTACTATCTTCGTGACTTGAGAATTGCAAAGCCAGTTGGGAGTGGAGGGGTCGATTTGCTTTATCTCTCTCTATCATTTCTATCTCTCGTAGTTACCAAGGTTGGCAAAGTTCACTTCACCCTTGGTCGGACATCCGAGACTTCACTCTCAGGAAACGTTGGGTTTACCACGTTTCATGTGGCCGCAATAAAGCTCAAACCTTCGTTGGTTTTTTTTTTTTTTTTTTTTTTTTGTAGCTCATTGTAGGCAGACTCCGGCGCTCAGAAAGCGAGGCGTTTTTTGCAGCCACGATTCCGGTCTTTTGCAATGCGTGTGCCAAAGTTGTTCCTTCCTGTCCTTTCTTGTTCGACGGAGGAAACAACATTCTAGCTTCCGCTGATTGACCAAATTTTCACAGCTCAGGCAGCCAGAGGCCACAGGGGCGGAATTCAAATCGCAGAGAGATCGTTGCAAGCTCTTTCGCCATTTTCCCTCCTCCCACCCCCTGATACCCGCTCTCCTATTTGCACCACATGATCCAAAATAGCTAATAACATCGAGCCAATAATTAATTGGTGGGTTATAATCTCCTATAAGAGAGGAAATAGAACTGACCACAACACCGGGTACTCTCAGTGTGTGGGTTCTTTTACGTTCCACAAAGATTTTTGGAAGAAGTTTTGTAAGACAGGACCTAAGGTCTATCGTCCTTATCTGAGAACACTAGAAAGTGTAACCATCTGCAAATGTCATTACAAGCTAGCTAGGCAGCACTCTCTCCTCATTTGTTTACGGAGTTTGAACCCGCGACATCCCACACTGAAGTCCGGTGCTCTATCAACCGAGCAGCAAGAAAACAGCGAGAAAAAAGAGAAATAAATAAAAACGATAAAACGAGAGAATGATCTGTATTCTGCTAGGAAGTTCCCAAATTAACTCGTCCACTTCAAGTCTTTCGAGGGCGCAGTACAACAACAACAGCGAGCAGTTTTATTTTTTAAAGTACGTACAAAAAAAAGTTAACTGGCCCGCAGGTAACTAAGGCTAATCTAGGCAGGCCAGACTTACAATTAACAATACAATTGTAAAGAGATTCAAAGCCGATAAAGACGGAACTAAGAAGTAAGGAAATACAAGGACAAAAAAAAGATAATAGTACAAGAATGAAGTATAGCCATTTTTGGCAATTTAAATAGTCTTACTTTTTACACTATTATAGGCGTTTCAATATAATCACTTTTATTTTTCAAAATGTCAAAGAGAAGTTGATTATTTTTCCTTTTGACACATGATCAATAACGTTCTACGTCCAGGCGTACTCATAGACACCGCTAAATATTCGTAAAACGGCTAACAATAACTACAGGATCTAGGAATTCTGGGACATGACCAAACAACAGTATTTTAACGATGGGCTTTCCATTCAACCACCCAGCATCATTTTATACGTATGCGCACTTTCTTTACTAAAAGCAGCTTGGTTAGTCACCGACGTCGACTTTACGGACATCACCCGGTAAGAGCTAAAGAAATATTGCGATATTTTACTTGTTAAACTTACAGTTGTCCTAGCATATAGAAGTCGTGGAATACATTTTCTGGTAGGCTCTTTATTTGATTTCCTGCTAATGATCTGAAAACAAAAAACAAAAACAAAAACAAAAAATCAAAACAAAACAACAGAAACGCTTAGCATATACATATGAACTGTTGTTCCAAATCATACTGTGTTATCTCTCGATGATGGTGAGTTAGTGTAGTCAGCTATACACAATGTTGTAAAATAGTAGACTTTCGCCGTCTAAATTCGACAGCTGAATTACTGGATAAGCTTCTTCGACTTTTATCTTGGTGCACTTAAATTTGGTTGCCTTGGATGTAAAAAAAATAATAATAAAAATAAATAAAAAATTCCTTCCACAGCGGCAAACGCTCAAACACGTAAATTATTAGATGCAAAACTGCACAAAAAATAATATTTTTTCGTTGTTGAATCCAATATGCTGCACTCGTTTGATCAACATGTTGTATGATGTTGCATGATGTTGAACAAAGTTTGATTTGCCGCATCCCTCATCGCCTTTTCAGTACTCCCTTCAACTTACATGCTTCTATCTACATACTTAACCTTATAATTTTCATTTGCTTCGCGCTTTGCCGCGTGGGTGTTCGAGATGCAGTATTCAAAAGAACATAGTTTTGAATCTCTTCGCAACGAAAGCTTAAACGCAAGTTATTGCAATTCAAAGAGAAAGGGAAAGGACAAAAAAGTAGCCGAAACTGGAAGGCTAAGAAAAGCGAGAACATGGTCGGAATAGTAAGTCAAAGCAGTCTATTCCAGCTATTGGTGGAAAGGCCCTGTTTGCGGAACGTATGCTGAAAGGCCTATTATGTGAGGGAAAAGAGTAAGCGAGGGAGATTTTGATCTTAACCCTTGAATCCAAGTGTTGCATAATGCATGTTGCATTCGGTTGGCCACCTGATTGAACACTGTGAAATATCTTCCAACAGTGTTTTATTCAACAAAGTTGGATGATGTAGTAATCGTTTGGCCGGGCCGTAAGGCTATACAAAGCTACCTTTCAAAGAACATAGGTCTTTATTGTCTTTTATTTTTCCAGCCAGTACTAGGCTTTTTTTATTTCTGGGTTTACCTCTAAAATGTAAACCAATAGTTTTGCTCTCTTCACCAACTCTATCAAAATTCTCAGAGCAGAAAAAAAGGCTATGTCATACTTAACGTGAAAATACAATAACACATACAAATCAAGGACACTGAAGATCCCAGACTTTCCGAGTCGTGATACATCCATTATGTTGTTTCCCGATAGATCCCTGAAAATAGTGAAAACAATATTAAGAAAATGTCCTTATTCCTCTGGACTAATTACCGTTCAAACTTACCATTTTTGGCTCAGTAGTACCTGTAGCTACAACAGAACCGTTCTGTTTGAACCAGACAACTAGCTCACTGTCTTATGTTTACCTTTCTGTTAATTTATGTTTCATTAAGGAAAGGCGTTTTTTAGTATGTAATCCCTTTCGTAATTATTTGCTGGAAGGTTCTATATTGCGTATACGTTTCTAGATCTTTCTAGATTTTTCCATCATCGCGAGCTATCACGCGTACTTTAAGGCTCACGATAGTACACGCGACAGCATACAAAACCCGATTTTTTCTGCTGGCGCAAGCAGATAGGATGTTGCCATCTAAAGGGTTGCAAGGTTGCAAATAAGTTGCAAGTAAATGTTGTAAAAGGGGCAACAATTTCTGTTAAGGACGTTACAAGGACGTCACAAGATTTCCTTAAAGTTTCATTGATTCTCAGGGCAGAACCAAGGTATTTAGCTGCTTTCATTTAATTACTTACGATTAGTTACGCACTTTCAATCGTATTGTCGTAACAGTCGCAAGCCTATTGTTTGTACATGATCGCTTTATTTATTGTAATTTGTTCAATTAATTTCTTGCCAGCGTTATTGTACTTTAAAACTTACTATCGTTGTTTTTCAAACCATTTGTAAACTCTCAGTTTTAGGTTTTAATATTTTGTAATAACCGCGTTGTGTAATTCATCCGTAATTTATCTGCAGCGTTTCTCACAGAGTTTGTGCATTTATTTCAGTTTTCACGTGTTTGTTGACAAGTTATAAAGAAGAATAAAGTTTACAAACAGCAGTCGAAACTCGTTCTTTAAATCACTGGAGCTATAGTACCTTTCAGAACAAGGTTTTGAGGGGAATGACTGTTCGAAAATAACAAGACTTTGTATGGATCCACCATGTTGGTGTCCCTCTAATGGTCACCAACATGGCCGCCATGGAAGTTGGTTGACAAAATAAAGGAGATCGTGCAATCAGTAGTTCCAATTTTGTTCCAGATTTTTTGAAATTACACATTTCCTTCAATATCATATGTCCAAAATAAAAAAGTAAAATGAAAATAACGGTTTTATATCATTTTAAGAATTTCAAAGTGCCGTATTTGTGAATAAAACAAGGCGATGTATCAACATAACATTTTCCTTGAAAATTTGTCTTACTGGTGAGTAAAAACTATTAAAAGACGAGTAGTCCATCAGCTAGGGGGTTGTATGGCTCACTTAAGGGGAACAAACAAAACTTGTATAATCTTCATCTGTAACTATTCAGCATCATAAAAATGTATGATAGCAAGGATAGAACGGTAGCTTTCACTTTGTAAATCGAATTTTAAATTTACCTCCCATACCATGCTTTTGGTCGCCATCTTGGATTTCTAAAAAACACTTTAAAAAATGTTATTCTTTCTGAAATGCACACGATTTTTTGCCTAGAAGTATATTTGGAATAATACGTATTTGAAATGTAATTTCAGCATTGTTTCTGGTTATTCGAGCTATGGTGACGTCATAAATGACATCACAGTGACCGCCATTTTGTTTTCTAGCTTGTGTATTCAACCGCTATCTTAATGCCATGAAATAACTAAATAACCATTAAGGCAGTCTATATCATAATGCTAGAAAAACGCACTTAAAACTATTGCTAATGTCTTTTCCTATATTTAGTTAGGCATACTAGGCCATGAATTAATAACCACAAATCAGAGTAGATAACCAGTTCCACAATTCAATCTAGAGCTCGTTTGAGCACAGAAGCACCACTATCGTATAACGTCCTTTTCCACTGCTGTTACTTGCATACGGGATCTACATGTATAACGTAACATACGTTCACATCATGTACTGCTTTTGCGTCCTGAATAACGTCGCTGAAAATAGAAAAAACATTCCTACGCACGAGTTGCAAAAAGCGTTATACAACGTGCGTCCCGTCAAGAGGGATCTTACTATATCGAACCTGAAGATAGACACAACAAAAGGTAATAACTATCTCTCTGTTCGTCATTTCAAGTAACCTACACTTGTAAACGTACTTACTCTTATCAATCCTCTGCATTTTCAGAGTCACTATCCCCGCTCTCACATAGAACGCCATCATCAGTTGCCATATTCTCACACTGGATACTACACATGTCAGTGCACTTCAAGCACTTCCAAGCAGCAGCAGTTCCTGATCGTGCATGCTCTCTTGCACGTATAAGAGAGTAGTTCCAGGACCTCTTCTGGAGCCGGTTTGGATCCAAGCCACACAAATTCCACTACGTTAGACATACAGGAACGATGGCTCTTCTCCAGATTGCTGCTTGATAATTTGCTCTTGTAACGTGAAGTCGTACAGACGACTTGCAAGGCGGCAGAGCCTCTGGCTTGACTTTCCCGCCTCTGGCGCAGTGGATATCATACCGCAGCTCATCCACACTCTGGCACTTCTTTCCATACAGCTGACACACGAGTGCCTCCGCATCTTTAAATATCTCTTCCGATACTGTCCAATTCTCCCCGATATTCGCCATAGCTCGGACGTACCTTTCATTGCGTTGGAGAAGCTAGACTGCTTTTCACTTCCCTTTACCAGAGAAAGCAGAGATGGTATCACAGCCTGTATGTGATCGCGTGCACAGCAATTAGGACTTTCATGAAGCAATGCTTGTCAACGTGTGGGTCGAGTTGCTTCTCCAAGCTGTTGACAACTTTAGAAAAATCTATTATTCTGGACTTCGCGCCTCTTCCCTTCTTCATGTAACACCTTCCAAGATTTCGGCTATGAGCAAGCAGTAGGACAAGGACATTACTGTCATCAGGGTGGATGACGCACGTGCCTCCAGCGTGCCGAGCATGGAGAACCATACGCGTATCAGCCTCTTCGTGATTACAGTCTAGCCCAGGAACAGGTTCACATGTGGCTACGCCGGTTTAGTTGCCAGCACTGATCTTCGGATGTCACGTACATGATCCGGTTGCCGAGCCTGCCTCTGAATGCTTCTGTCTTCCACTGTGACACGAGAAATTTGACAATCCCAGGCTTGTTTGCGGTCACACTGAGCAGCTTGTTCCACTCTGCAGTTGCGATGATATTTGATGGGATTTTCGGGGAATTCGCTTTCGGTCGAAGCCTCCAAAATTGGTTTGTGATTCTGGATCAAGGCAGCACGATATAAGGTTGTCCATGAAGAAATATCTCTGCATTGGGCTAGCTTTGAATCCGAACAACCGCATATAATGCATTCGTCCGCCATTGATCATTGTGCAGAGGAAACACATTCGCGCCGGGGTGAAAACCTATTGAATGTTTGTGCGACCACGTGTTTGGGAAGGAAAAAGGCAGTTTTTTTTTTTGAGGGGGGCTTTATTCAACGCACTTGCAATGTATACATATATTTATGTACTTGCTCTCTTTTTGAAAATAATTTTGAAAAACCCACTATTTCTTTTTCAATGATTATAATTGCAAACTGGTCATGTAATAGTGATATTAGGGCCGTTTATACGGGAGAAAATAAGCCGCGGCTTACACTGGCCGCCTCTTACATAAGACGCGAACACCCCTTTAAATGGTACGAAGTTGACTCCATCGGCAGCTAACTCAAGCCGCGGCTTATCCTGGCCTAGGGGTTTTGGGCTGCGCTTATCTTGGCCGCGGCTTACCTTGGACGTGAAAGTGTTCGTATAAATGTACTCAAGCGTTGTCCGCGGCTTGCTCAAGCATGCGCTTCTATTGTTATTGTAGCGAACTTAGCCGCGAACCATTTATACGAGCATTTCGCGTCTTATGTAGGCCGCACTCGTATAAATGGCCCACTCGCGTCTTATGTAAGCCGCGGCCTGTGTAAGCCGTGGTTTATTTTCTCTCGTATAAACGGCCCTATTGTGACCAATAATCAGGCGTTGTGATGTGGCAAATGACGTCACGTAGTTAATTTAAGCACTAGAATAAACGGAAATCATGTTTGGAGTTCCAATATGATCAAAATTTGACTTTGAAACGCAATTCGTTCACTTTAAAAGAATACAAGCAACTTTGAAGCCTTCCTCAAAAATCCAAGATGGTGGCCAAAAGGAAGATATGAGGAGCAAATTTAAACTTCGATTTACGAAGTGAAAGCTACCGTTCTATCCTTGCTATCATACATTTATATGATGCTCAATAGTCAAAGATTAACATTAGACATGTTTCGGCTGTTCCCCTTAAGTGAGCCATAAAGCCGAATTTTAGGGTCTCAGCTGATGGACTAGAGCTTTGTGGTGCTCTTACTTAAAGTTTTAGAATTGACGAGCTCTGTGGTGCTCTCACTTAAAGTTTTAGAATTTTGAAGACATCACGTGAAAACCACCAATACATAGTTTAATGATCACTTACAAATCTGAAATTGCTTTAAGACCCGTCAAATCTGGAACCAGTGTGAGATTATTCCCATTCAAATAGCTGAAAAATAACAACACATTTAAAGAAGAGGCGTTAGGACATCACAACCAAGAGGAAAGGGGTGTCTCTAGGCAAAACAGTGGTCTAGTCATCACTACCAGTAAGAAGTCACGTCATAAATCAGTGATTTTTATATGGCGGGTAAAAGTCTTGTACGTTATCTTCAAAAAGTGTGGAATTCTTCTTTACATTAAATATTTATGACATCATTTCTAAGTTCATTATTTGTGAAAAAAAAATATATATTTATATGATAAGGTGAATAGTCCGCGCGTTGTGATTGGTTCTTAGCTATGATCTATTAGAGGAGAGATGCACAGATTACGTCATCACGACCCACTTTGTTCCAGAAATGTGAAAATAAACAAGTTTTTCGCTTGCATTTTGTTTCTTTATTATATAAAACAAATACATTCCATGTTGCCGTGCGTCTGTTCAGTAATAGGTCACAGAAGACGTCAAAATGTGGTAAAAACATCAGTGAAAAACTCGCCTGCGGCTCGTGTGCCATTTTTTTACTACATTTTGACGTCATCTGTGATCTATTACTGAACAGAATTACACGATAGTTTCTGCCGGACAAAATAGGTTTTACCAGTTTGTGCGCTCCAAAACTTAGGGAGCTTTTCCCACCGAATTCTATTATTTCCTCTTTTCGCAGACCTAAGAACCTCAAAGAAATTTTGGCACCTTCTAAGTGCAGTAAGAGCTCGCTTCAATCAAATATAGCATCCACAGCCGGCTGTTTCACATGTGATAAATCTAGATGCGATCTTTGTAAGAACTTCTTTGTCCACTCTCAAACTTTTTCCAGCGCACAAACTGGTAAAACCTATTTTGTTCGGCAGAAACTTTCGTGTAATTCCTAAAATGTGATTTGTTTGGTTCATTGTAAGAAATGCAATCTCCAGTATGTTGGCTCGACCACCACGGAATTTAAAACAAAAAAGAGAGTAGCGAGGTCGCCACACACTTCAACCGAACTCCGCACGTGCTATCGGATTTTACATTTCAATGTATCGATCAAATTCAAACTAACACGTCCGAAAACACTGAACAGTTATTAATTACGAAAGAAGCATACTGGAGTGCGCAGTTGTTTTCCCTTTCACCTTATGAACTTAATAAAAGACAAGAATTTCTTTCAAAAAACCACATCCATTATACTTAATTTCAGCAGAGTTTGGACAATAGGTTGCGATTTTCTTAAGGTGCGCATTGGCAGTGAATTTATTTTAATATATATATATATATATATATATATATATATATATATATATATATATATATATATATATATATATATATATATATATATATTTTAATAAGCCAGGGCGTACCGACTCATTAATTGTAATCTTTAGCACTTGTAGTTGTTTCAGCGCTCAGGGGCCCTCTTCTGGGGATTCTGTTATTTTTGTGCTAGCCAGCTCATTCAAAGGCTCTTTGTTGGGAAATTATTATTTATTGTTTAAGGGCCCTCTTTAGGGATTTTGTTATGATACTGACAGGTTTGGTGATTCAGAGGCCCTTGATGGGGAACCTGTCGCGCTGTGACAATTACATAAAATTTATCACTAGTTCTATTATTTTTTGTTATTTCGCATCCTGTTAATCTACCGTAGTTGTTTCATACTTTTTGTACACATATTGTTTTTTGTTTCATTTTCGTTACCACTATCATTGTCTCAGTTACGTAACCTGTATGTAATTTGTAACCATTGCTGTAAAATCGTATTTAAGTCGTAGGTTTTTGGGATTGCTTTAAACCATTCTATGGTATCTTTAGTACTCTTCCACAGGTTCACTTTAGTCGCTTGTGTAATTTCTTTGTTTATTCGGTCGAGGATGTCTTTACTGATGATGCCAATTTCGGATTTGCATGGATTAATGAGTCGCAGGTCGGGTTGTTTATGAATTCTGGTTTGTGATCTTTTAGTGTTATGAATTAATCTCTGGACGCTAAGGCTTCAATACGGTCGTCAAGCTTGCGTTTTTCCGCGATTGTCTTGTCTTTTAGAATTATCATGTCCGGCACTTTGGGGCTTGTCTTCTTGTAGGTTTTCGTAACGTTTTTGTTTACAAGTGTCACTTGACAAGTGTCATCTGTCACTTTTGTTGACAAGTGACACTTGTAAACAAAAACGTGACGAAAACCTACAAGAAGACACGCCCCAAGAAGTATTTGACGAATCAATTGCACCTTACCAGAAAGCTCTTAAAGAAAGTGGATACAGTCACAAGCTGACGTATAATCGTTCACAAGAGTAAGCTTCGAAAAACAAAAGAAAACGAAGAAGAAACACCACATGGTACAATCCTCCTCTCAATTCAAACGTGAGAACTAACCTTAGAAGAAAGTTCCTGCACATCGTCGACGTCGACATGCTTCCCAA
>JAEMWC010000691.1:405000-440000 GCA_016490735.1 Pachyseris speciosa
CCACATTACTTGTGTTACAATCAAGACTATAGTTAATAGAGTACTTCCTGTCATTATGAGTACACACAAAATAGTCCTTTTCTTCTCAATACCTGTAGACTTCACATCGACTTGATTTACATTTACACGTTCCCCGCTCATTTTCTGCACAATCATGGCTATTTATCTTCGCACGCACCAGGTAGTCCCCCAAACTTTTAGGTTTTCTGAATACCACCAAAGGGATATCCTTGATGGCTTTTTTACATCGATCCGATGACTTCAAAATGGGATGTAGCTCTCTGAGTATTTTACTTATATTCGGCAAGTCAGGATGGTAAGTTACCACAAAAGGTGTTTTTGCACTGCGTGTTTGTTGTTTACTCCTAAAAGCCTCTTCTCTGGTCATACGCCTGACTCTCGCGATTTGTTTTTCCACGAAGTTCCTCTGATGACCCCTTTCAATTAAGTATTCCACCAAATTCTCCGCCCGCTTCTCAAAATTCTCCAGCGCCCTCTGTTCATCCCTTGTTATATTACGCCGATATGTTTTATCCAAATCGTACGCTAAAATCGCCTTTTCAACAGCGTCCACGTACGCCTCTATGGCTATTTTCCTGTTCTTCTCTGGACACCTCTTTGACTTTTTTCTGAACGCTGGCTTATCTGAAAAGTCCCCATCAACTTTATCTTCAGAATAAAAATACTCACGTAACCTAATCCGTCTGATATAATCTCTTATGTCCTTTCGAAGATTGTAAACATCAATCTTTTCCGGCATAGGGCAAAATTTCAATCCCTTAGACAAAAGAGATATTTCCGCTTCCGTAAGTAACAAGGGATAAACAGAGGGCGCTGAGGGGTTATAAAGATATAATCATAAAGCAAGCAGATAAAGGTTCTGCGGTCGTTGTAATGGATAGGGACGCATATATAGAAGAAGCCATGCGACAGCTAGATGATTCGGAAGTATATACGTTATTGGATAGAGATCCTACTCGGGACATGATGAAAGAGATCAATACGAAAATAAATGAGTGTTACAGCAAAGGGAATATTGAAAAGAAAACGCGAGATTATCTTTTGGCGTCTGAAGATGTGAAGCCTGGTAGGTTTTACCTTTTACCGAAGATACATAAACAGGGTTGTCCAGGTAGACCAGTGATTTCTGAATGCAACACTCCTACAGAGAAGATCTCTGAATTTGTGGCCCATAAAGTACGACCATTAGTGCAAGGGATAGAGTCATACCTCAAAGACACCAATGATTTTCTAAAGAAGTTAGGAGAGCTGGGGAGGCTGCCGGAGGGGTCCATTTTGTGTACAGTTGATGTGGTTGGCCTGTACCCCCACATTCCACATGATGAAGGTGTGGCAGCTTTGAAGGAAGCATTACTGAAATTCGATGGTTTAAATGAGGGTAATTGGGAGGGATCATTGAATGAGGACGTAGTCACTTTTACAGAGTTGGTGTTGAGAAACAAAAACTTTGAATTCAATGGCAAACATTATCTACAAAAGCTAGGAACAGCGATAGGAACAAGAATGGCTCCTTCATATGCAAATGTCGTTATGGATAATTTGGAAAGACGTCTACTTCGGGATGCAGAAGTCAAGCCCTATATTTGGTGGAGATACATTGATGATATATTTATCATATGGACGGAGGGTGAAAGGAAATTGGAGGAATTTATAAAATATTTAAATAATGCCCATAACACGATCAAATTTACTTCAAAGTGTTCTGTGAATGAAATAGAATTTTTAGATGTTAGGGTGATCAACAAGTCAGGTGTATTGGAGACGGATGTATTTGTTAAACCAACGGACAGTCACCAATATTTACATTACAGTTCCTGTCATCCGGGTGCCTGTAAGAAGAGCATACCGTATGCTCAAGCGATGCGATTACGTAGGATTTGTTCCAAGCCCTATTTTTTTGAGAAGCGGGCGGAGAATTTGGTGGAATACTTAATTGAAAGGGGTCATCAGAGGAACTTCGTGGAAAAACAAATCGCGAGAGTCAGGCGTATGACCAGAGAAGAGGCTTTTAGGAGTAAACAACAAACACGCAGTGCAAAAACACCTTTTGTGGTAACTTACCATCCTGGCTTGCCGAATATAAGTAAAATACTCAGAGAGCTACATCCCATTTTGAAGTCATCGGATCGATGTAAAAAAGCCATCAAGGATATCCCTTTGGTGGCATTCAGAAAACCTTAAAGTTTGGGGGACTACCTGGTAAGTGCGAAGATAAATAGCCATGGTTCTGCAGAAAATGAGCGGGGAACGTGTAAATGTAAATCAAGTCGATGTGAAGTCTATAGGTAATGAGAAGAAAAGGACTATTTTGTGTGTACTCATAATGACAGGAAGTACTCTATTAACTATAGTCTTGATTGTCAGTCAAGTAATGTGGTTTACTTGATCACATGTAAGAGGTGTTCAGTACAGTATGTGGGGTCCACTGTTACAAAGTTTAGAATAAGGTTTAACAACCATAAAATTAATCCAGAATACGACGCCATAGAAGATTGAATGAGGCACAGCGGGAGAATAACGACCTACTGTATAAACACTTTTGGAGTGATGGACATAGCGGTTTGGATGATATGAACATTCAGTTGATAGACAGGGTAAATGGGGAAGAGGAGCTGAGGGATAAGGAAGGCCAATGGGCCTATAAGCTTAATACTTTGAGTCCTTATGATCTTAATGACAATGACTTTTTCTTCGGTCAGAACAGGCGTTCCAGACGCACGTATTTTGTTGATGGTTTATAATGGCATTATGCGCGCGGGAAGGAGATCGTTTGTTGATGCGCGCGCACGAAGCTGTTTAAGTTTACACTTTTAAAGGTAGTATGACAAGTGCGGTTGTAACTGTAACTTTACCCTGATGAAGACCACTTTATGTGGTCGAAATATAGGTGTGGAACAAAACATGTGGGTTATCTTCATTTTTGATAGTGTATATATATATATATATATATATATATATATATATATATATATATATATATATATATATATATATATATATACAGACAAGGTTAATTTGGGAACAGAAATCATCAACTAAGTAATTAAGTGAAAATGTGGCTCAGCCAGGAATCGAACCTGGGTCTCCAGATTACCGGTCGGATGCCTTAACCACTAGGCCACTGAACCAACCACACTGGGTTGACACATATTTTTACTGTACAACACATACACAGTGTGGCCTTATTTTTATGGTAAGGTCCTAGGAGACAATTTCACACATTTTCTGCAGCCAGGATCACGTCACTACTCCCCGATCGATCAGCGATGCAAGGCCAAATCCCCCTGGAAATTAATTAAGTACAGTAAGGTAGGGAGGGGATATATTAGCAACTGATTGCCTTAATTACTTAGGATCACCAGCCTATTCCCATTTGGATGGCGATTCATTAGCGATTTCTGAGAAATACAAACAGACAAGGTTAATTTGGGAACAGAAATCATCAACTAAGTAATTAAGTGAAAATGTGGCTCAGCCAGGAATCGAACCTGGGTCTCCAGATTACCGGTCGGATGCCTTAACCACTAGGCCACTGAACCAACCACACTGGGTTGACACATATTTTTACTGTACAACACATACACAGTGTGGCCTTATTTTTATGGTAAGGTCCTAGGAGACAATTTCACACATTTTCTGCAGCCAGGATCACGTCACTACTCCTTGTCCTTGTCTCCTAGGACCTTACCATAAAAATAAGGCCACACTGTGTATGTGTTGTACAGTAAAAATATGTGTCAACCCAGTGTGGTTGGTTCAGTGGCCTAGTGGTTAAGGCATCCGACCGGTAATCTGGAGACCCAGGTTCGATTCCTGGCTGAGCCACATTTTCACTTAATTACTTAGTTGATGATTTCTGTTCCCAAATTAACCTTGTCTGTTTGTATTTCTCAGAAATCGCTAATGAATCGCCATCCAAACGGGAATAGGCTGGTGATCCTAAGTAATTAAGGCAATCAGTTGCTAATATATCCCCTCCCTACCTTACTGTACTATATATATATATATATATATATATGGTGTGGAACAAAACATGTGGGTTATCTTCATTTGTGATATTGTATATATATATATATATATATATATATATATATATATATATATATATATATATATATAGCTGGAGTTTTCAAAATAGGGCTCCTTGGGTCCATACTAACTCCTATTAGATGTTTCTCGCTGTTTGTTTTTTTTTCTTTGTTGGACGGGGCGAGGGAGCATGCTAACTACATTAATAATTAGAAGAAGAGAAAGAAACTGTCCCTGACTTCAACTTTGCATTAAGGTCTTATTCCCGCTTCCCCCCCCCCCCCCCACTCCCCTCCAGTTTTATTTGTCAGTTAGTTTCCACTCTCTCTCAAAGTAAGAAACGTGCATTTGAAGTCTTCGCGCGGTCAGTTAGCTCGCAATGACGTCGTTAGAGGTTGATTTTCCGTTGGCCTCCTAGAGCAGAGTATTCCTTAGGACATCATTAAGTCCAGTGAGGGGAAAAGTCTTGCGAGGTGCAGTGTCTGCCTCGTCTAATATCCTGCTGTGCAGTTGTTTGCTAAACGAGTACTTTGTTTACCTGGGCGGTCTGCTGGAACAATGCAGGGATATTGAGAGCTCTGCTTTGGGAGCTAACAAGTCTTTAGCCTCAGAAAGTAGGTGTCGGTGATCATTTCTAGGATCAGGGAGAGAAACTGGTGTAGAATTTGGAGCATGCTAAAGACTTAGTAAAAATGCTGTGGGTAGATTGTCGTCAACAGCTCCTCGCTAACACGGACAGTAAAGATCCGGGACCTCATGAAGTTTCCCAAAAAGCACAAGGCATGGCTGGGAATTTGTCTGCAAAAAGCGTAAGTTTGAACACTTTTTTGACTAGTTTCCGCCCTCGCAACTTTATCGATCTTAAGCTAGTGATTTGATAGTGTGAAAGTGTCATAATGACTGGTTTCCGGTGTCAGAAGTGATCACAAAATCGAGCGATAATTTACACAAATAAAATTCGACAATAATTAGCTGTAATTCTTCGTAGCAATCACGAACGCTCGGTTGAAAACGCTGCTATACTTCGCCTAAATCGATGCCGCTAATTCCAAAGCTAACTTTGCCGTCAGAAAGAGCGTATTCTAGAGAGATTTGGCCGACTAACGCACCAAAATTCTCATGTCAGAGGTCACGTCAATTTCATGTCTAATTGCAAGATAAATAACATGTATTATTTGTCTTCCCTTTGACAGAGACTGTAGGTTCATAACGGGCCTAAATGCAAGTCTCCCTTTTGATAAACCGAGGTATTGATAAAGAAAGTTCTAAAACCCCTCAAATTTTCATGAGCCTTGTTTTCAAAAGGTCGGCTAGATATATATGTATGTAATTTGTAACCATTGTTGTAAAATCATATTTAAGTTGTAGGTTTTTAACATTCTGTTTGTAACTGACGAAAGTCGAGAGACCGAAACGTTTTTTAATCATAAATTTTTAAATTTTTATCTTTTTGGAAGCAAAAGTTGTCCATTTTCGGTCTTTTTAACTGTTTTATATACATATATATATATATATATATATATATATATATATATATATATATATATATTTAATTATTATTATATATATATAAAACTTAACAAAATATCTCTCCAAATTCCAAACACAAGATAACACAGAAACTCGACAAGACAATAATTATTCGGCTATTACTTTATATTAGTATTCTCTCACGGCTAGCACTTACCATCGACTGAGTTTTTCAAATCGCCTAAATGTTCCCCCAGCTATTGTAAGTAACCGGTTATTCCTGATAAATCTGTCAGAACGCAACCAGAAAAAAAAAATTAAAACACAAACAGTAGTAACAACTAGCAATCAAAGAGAAACCATCCGAAACCAACTAAAAAAATAGATCGCTTTCATGTGACGTCACATCATTTCCGGTCGCCATATCGGTGTACCATTTTCGATGGCGTAATACTAGTTGATAGCATGCAAATGCGAGTTTCTGCCTGTAAAAGTGAATAATTCAGCAATTGAAGCGAAGTTTGGCAGAATATGCCATTGCCACTTGCTCTCTCCTTATTTCTGAGTATGCCAGCAAGCTGGAACCATGATTTAAGCGGCGTTATTTAGACAAAAATTTGGCGATTGGAATCGATCATTTTTATTCAGTATGGGTTAAGGAAGAGGATGGGGTAAAGACAGAGTAGAAGACAAACGACACTCTATCTTAACAGAGCACTCAAACGAATTCTTAGCGAGCCTTAGCCGAAGTGCTTTTAAGGGGGTTTTATACCCAAACACCACTTTTTCTCCAAAATCAAACTCTTTCAGAAGAAACTACCACCATGTAACTCGTTACCATGAGTGATGACAAAAACAATGGTGTTTGAGTGCTTGGTTGCCATGGCAACCGAACAGCCTTTTGTAAGATCTCTTTAAAAGTGGTTCTTTTTTAAAGTAAAATGAACAAAAATACTTACTCAGTATGACAAGAAACATTTTTTTACAGGTTATGCTTGTACTGATTTAGGTACCGAAGCCAAACTTGTTGACTGACTCTGCTTATTTGCATAGAGAAAGATCTTCAAAGTTTTACTTTGCCATAAAAGGGTGTGTTGTTAACCTGGACCTACCATCAAGAACAATTTCCCGGATTGGCTTTATTTTGGTTCATTGCCTAGAGGATTTGTCTACTTTGAATTTAAACCCTAAATTCAACCCTAAAAAGCTAGAAGTAAAAGCATGTGAAGAGAATAACGTTTTCAATTTACAAATTCTATGCCAGTTTCAACTTTTAAACCAGCATAGGGTCAAGAAAAAAATTGCTGTGGTCAGGTTTTGCCATCTTTTCCAGCGACATCAGTTCAAAAGTGTTTGTTACACATAAAGCAAAGGGAAAAAAATCAAACAGGCATGACAATGCACTTCTCCAAAAAAGTAATAGCATAGAGACAGGATATAAATAACGTATCAGGTCAAAACTAGTTCAAGAACTAAATGAAAATCTTACCTCGCAAACAAGCAGCCTACACAAATCGTTTTTCAACTGAATCCTTTATTCAGGGAGTAAATATTACAAACAGCTCATCTGCTTCCAAATAAAAGAGGAAGTTTGAGGAAAAAAGGCAAACAATAAG
Organism: Pachyseris speciosa; assembly: GCA_016490735.1. Lineage (NCBI taxonomy): Eukaryota > Metazoa > Cnidaria > Anthozoa > Scleractinia > Pachyseridae > Pachyseris > Pachyseris speciosa. The sequence continues at coordinate 412,137 of JAEMWC010000691.1, forward strand.
TCTCTCAGCTCCTTTTTTATTAGCAACCTCAACGAAGCAGCCAAACAGCAAAAATCTGCCCCCGTTGCATCCTCTTGTTCTTGCACCTTCAGCATTTAATGAAACTTCCGCCAGTGAAGATTGGAACCCGATTGTGAGACAAGGCACATGTGCTTTTAGGCCCCTTGTCCACGAACAAAACAACTGTCAGCAGATTCAAGCGAGCGTACCAACAAAGTTTGTTGTATTCGCAGTGCCAATCAGTGGTTCTTTGGAATTGGCAATGTTTAAGCGTTATCAGCCTTTGATGATGAGCTCCGGCACCAGCAAATGACCCAGGACAATTTAGACGCACTCCAGGGTAAATTCTACAAATGGCTCGCCCGACCAGAGAGTGAATTCAAGTGAGCCGAGTATAGCCACAGAGCCAAGATACATAGAAAACAACACCCAGTCCCCCATCAAAGTCTCTGGAAAAATAAGAGTTTTAATATCCCCACCTTCGAACTCACGTTGAGCAAAAAAGCTATGATTTCCATACATTTTCTAGCGTATAAGACCATCTTAAGCAAGGTATACTGACGATACATTCTGGAATGTAAAGCAAAAGCGAATCATGCAATTCACCGATCAAGCGAATTACCTCCACCCGAATATCAAATTTACGGCTGTAACATCCTGCACGGAAACCACGTTCCTTGACAAGAACAACATTTTCAACGGTGTCCGATTCGCAAATAAGTCTATATTAGACTAGCTTGTGAACACAACCGCCTCTCATCACTCACAGCCGCTAGGGGCGTTTCGGAACGAAACAAAAAAAAAACACATTTCAAACCTGCCAGCAGGGGAAACATTTCAGTACACACACTTCTCCAGTTGCCACCCGCCATGGGTAAAAAAAAAAAAAAAAAGGCTTCATCAAAGGCGAAACACATGAGTCTTCTCCAAAACATCGCGGAAAAACGAAATTTATCGCCGCGATCAAATGAATTTATGCTACTTGATTCGCACAGCTTAATCCCAGCTTCCGGTTATCCGGGTTTAAGGTACTTAACTAAGCGAAGCGCTAGCAATTGCCTCTTTTGCTCCAAGCCCACAACGAGAGAACAGCAGAATTGCCTAAGTCGCCAGATTTCACCAAGAAAAGTTAATTACCCTTTCCTTTGTCCTATCTCCACCATGGAAGATTGTCGCGACCTGGCTAAGCGTTCTCTCCCGAGAACCTTGATACTCGGCCACTCGCGATCGTTCGTTCGTAGAATGAGCGATTTCCTCAAAAAGCGAAATGGGAACAGCCTTTCCAGCGAACACTTTGACTTACAGAACAAGTGCTTGGTCAAGCTGTTAGGAAAGGATGGTCGTACAGTTGAAAAATTTTTGCGCTTGGATGTCCAGCCATAAGATCAGCAAATCCAGACATGTTAGTCTTAGAAATTTTGTCAAACGATTTATGTGACCCTTCTCTAGATCCTGATACTTTTAGCAAAACAATCATTGCCTTAGTTGAGGTGCGAACGAACAAACATAGCGATTTGTCACACCCTACTGATGTTATTATATAAAGAGATAAGTCTGTGAATGATATATGAAATAAATCATACATGAACTGCGGAAATGAAATCAAATGAAGAATGATCCTCCCAGTTAAACGCTATTTATGCAATTGCGAAAAGAAGCCTGAAAAAAAAATTCAGGACTTCAACGGGGTTTGAACCCGTGCGATTACCGGTGCGATACTCTAACCAAGTGAGCTATGAAGCCACTGGCGTTGGGATCAGGTCAATTGTGGGTTCATATGTTCCGGTGAAAGAAATGAGTGTGAATTTTTTTTTCAGGCTTCTTTTCGCAATTGCATAAATTGCGTTCAACTGCGAGGATCATTCCTAATTTGGTTTAATTTCCGCAGTTCATGTATGATTTATTTCATGCATCATTTACACTCGTTTCTTTATTTTATTTTATTTATTTGCATGCCCGAGGTCAGTTAGCTGACCCTTTCTACGTCGAATTTTACCCAGACGCTCAAATTCGTCCTTTCGGCAGATGGAAATCAAACGCCTTTTTGAGATATATAAGAACACCAACGGTGAACAGCCCGTACCCCACTTGACCCCTCAAGCCACTTGCCATATCTCTTATGCTTGCGAACGATAAGGAGATGCTTACGCAGGGGCTAAGAAACTCTTATTACTTTTTTCTTTATTACCTCGTCATTATCTTCGATACAAAGTTGATGTTTACGCAGGGGCTAAACATCGATTTTTTTGACAAGCCAGATTTAAAACAACACTTACTGTAGTTTGTTATCAGAGATCACAGGAGACACGTTCACGCAAAGGCCGAACATCTCCTCTTTCAACACCTAAGGCATGTTGCTTAGTCATATAAATGACGTTTGTTCCTAGTTGGGTGTTAAGTGCAAGGCTCGTACAAAAAATAATAAAGGATGCTGCATTATTGAATTATTTCAGGCGTCGAGTACTTACTTAACGATATAATGCTTCTCTAGTAGCGGCTTCGTATTGGCTTTGGGCAGGGTTGCCCGTTCTCGTTCCTCGGTTCGGCCGTGGCGGTTGCTGGGAACTGATTATTTGGTTACATTCAAGCTTCTAGTCTTAAAACCGATAAGAAAATAAACGGCCACGTCACGAGCGCGGCCAAATTATAATTATTATTGTTATTATTATGGCAGTTAACAAACGTATGGATGCTAAAATTGTAAAACAGGGCGCACAGCGTGACCTATGCAGTCTGAAGGAACTATTAAAAGAATCCTACTGATTTACAAAAATATATATATACAATAAAAGATAAAAATCTAATAAAATAAACAATCTAAAGTTATCTAAAGTTATCCGATACTATAAAAGATAAAAATCTAATAAACAATCTAAAGTTATCCGATGAGCTATATTGAGCACGTATGCCATTCCCTTATGGAAAGTCAAGAGACAATGGCTTTGAAAGTTCTCACTATGTTGAGAGAAGCCGAGATGGTAGCCTTCTGCATCCTTCTCAATACGTCATAGCCCCTGCTGCCAAAGAGCTTCCTCATTGTCAGGTATAGATCCCTTGACCATCCCCCTAGCACGTCACTGATGATGTTGCATTGTTTAACGTCATAGCCTGGGTACTGCTTCCTCAGCTCGAATCGCAGAGGCCCGTACTTGACCGTCTTCTCCTCGGACTTCTTTTTCCGATGCTCCATCCACGGACAGGACATCTCTACAGACTACACCTTCTTATTCTTGTGGTCCACAAATCGAGCGTCCACTCTGTTAGCCTTGACGATGGTGCGTTCCGCATAAACTGGGCATCCCAAAACGCTGGTGCCTCAGGTGACTCGTAGACTGGTTTGGGCACTGCACACGAGTACCAGGGAGGAACTGAATCAATTAGCCTCAGTTCCTTCGCCATCTCGAAGAAGATAACTTTCAGTCCTGCGTTGTGTCCCTCTAGGTATTTAGACTGGGCCAAAGCAGCTCACCCCGCTAGCACATGCGCAAGAGTCTCAGGAGATTTCCCACACAGTCTACACGTGACGTCGCCCTGTGTTGTACCTGTTTTGTGGACTGTGCACACCTTAGTGGAAGTGAGCTTCTCGTAAAGCACCATTACGCCAGCGATGGTATGGGTAGGAGCGCATGTCCAATCGCGCAGCCAGGCAAAGCATCCGCTCTCACTTAGCTTACAGTCTTTCCATCTAGCCTGCAGGAACTGTCCATGCCACCTCTCCTCATTGATCTTCTCTTTCAACTGCTCCATATCTGCCTTTTTAAGGTGTTCTTTCACTTTTGGCCCTTTGATCTCCGTCTCAGGATCCTTCACGGACCGGCACAATGGTTGAGGGTACTCCAGAGACAAGGTCGTGCCCAGTTCCTCGGCAAGCTTGTGCGCTTCCTTCATCAGTGACGTGTGTCCCTTCTCTAGCGCCCTCTCTTCGAACTGTTGCACTGCCCTCATAGAGGGATCAATGTTCTGACAAAGCTTCATTGCCGTCTTGATCTTAGTCAACTTGTATTCACGCTCAACCGAGCGCAAACCACGCCCGCCTTTCTCTCTTGCCAAATACATCACCGCCGTCGAGCTGAGAGGATGCTTCCCACCGTTTTCACAGATGATATTTCTAGCCTCTCTGTCGATAACCCGCAGTTCTGTGATTGGCCAGTGTTGATTCCACATTAGATAGGTTAGCACTGGCATTGCGAACTGGTTGCCTGCTCTCACACGGTTAATGTCTGACAGAGGACTAGACCATATCACCGATAACCTTCTCAGATACACCTTCGCTGCACATTCAAAGGCCAGCTTCTCATCTTGTGTCACTGTTTCTTGAACTCCTAAGAACTTATAACTGGTCCCTGGCTTGAGACTCTCAACCACTGGTGACTGGTCCAGCTTCGTCCCCACCGCATCTTGCATGCAGAACATTGCATTTCTTGGGGTTCCAATGTAAGCCCATATCCTGCATGGCGGTGCTAGCAGACCTCAAAACTCTGTTCAGCTTATTATGATTATTATTATTATTGCCATAATTCACTGCTCAAGCAGGAAATAATACAGAACATCGGGCCACTGCATGTACCGTCTGATCATACCATGACCACCAAGACTGTCATTAAGTGTCCAGCACTTTTCTCATGATTTTCCCAGTTCCCAGCAAGCACACCGGCAGCAGGAGCTTCATGTGGTAGGACATTCCCAGGTTTAGCCAGTTTCCAAATTCCTTACTCACAAATACTGGGCTTATAAACGTAGCAAGTATTAAATCAAAACTTACAAATTTACATTAAAAAGGAATAAAATTGCGTGAAATAAGATTAATAAAATAAATAATCTGTCTAATAATATCTGCTAAGTTCTAGTTGTGCACTATCTCATTAGCGACCCATGGGTGTCCAAGTGGCTAGCACATCACTTTAAATGCTTTAGCGATGGAAAGAGTGTGGCTCAGGACGGCTTTCTGCAATCTTATAAGTACCTCTCGCTACCCACCAGAGCCCACTAATGCCTTGATTTCTTCCTTCAGACTCTTCGAGTAGTCACCCAGAGCGTCGATGAAAATGTTGAATTTTCGAATCATGAACCCTCGATACTGTTGCTGGAGCTCTAGTCTCAAAGGCGCGTACTTTAAGGTCTTCTCCTCTTCTTTGGGCGTTCTGTTGTCCATCCAGGGACAGGTCATCTCTATCAGCATCAACTCCTTGTTTACCCTGACTACCAACCTAGCGTCCACTCTGTAGGCTTTTACGTGCAAGTGCTCCGCGAAAACTGGCACATCCCAAAACTCCGTCACCTCGTCGTCTTGGTACACAGGTTTAAGCTGGATTGGTGAATACCAGGGTGGAAAAGAGTCCGTCAACTGATAGCCCCTAAACATCTCAAAGAATAGAATTTTGAGGGCTGCGTTGTGTTCAGCCGGGTACAGGATTGGCGCCAGTGCGCTGCAACCTGACACCACGCGTGCGACACTTTCCTGTGCCTTCCGACATAGCCTGCATTTCTCATCACCGTCCGTGCGTGTCTTGGTCTTTCTCGAGGCGTGAAGCTTATTATTATAATTATTGTTATTATTATTGTTATTATAAATCACTGCTCATGCAGGAAATAATACAGAACATCGGGCCACTACCCCCTGCACGAGTTCCATATGGTAGGACATTCCCAGTAGGTTTACCCAGTTTCCAAATCCCCTTGAGATTGTCCACAACGTACCAATAATTATTGGGATGACATGGATCGATCGACAGTTCCATATCCGCTTGATCTCGTGCTTCAAATCGTGATAGTTCTCGATCTTGTCTTTTCTTTGCTAAGCACTCTTGTGTCAAAGGGGCAGGCTGCGTCAATATAGGGCGAGATTTTTCTTCCTTACTCAAAAGCACAATATCGGCTTGTTGTGGTCTATGCGTTGGTCTGTTTTGATTTTGATTTTATTATTGTTATTGTCATTATTATTATTGAAAGAACGGGCCTGAAACCACATTTTGATTAAAAATATTATTATTATTATTATTATTATTATTATTATTATTATACTTTTAAGTCTACCTATTTCGTGCGCACAATACGTTCGTTTGAAGACTACGTTGACCCTATTCAAGAGGCGATCAACAGCTTATTTCTCCCAACACTATTCGGTCAAACGGAGCCTCTCCCTGCGTTAGCCTGTTACTTTGACACCCGCTCAAGGTGGGATAGGCACACCGGACTTGCGGTTTGAAGCTCCACAGCAGTTTTCCGCTTCTACGTCAATAGCAGCACCGCACGTAGATTCTATTACCACACAGAGCATGTTCATGGTGGCTGGCTAGAATTTTACGGAGGAGTTAAAAAGACAACATCAAGCCTTGAAAACTGCGTCGGTGAAATTAAGAATACAAAGTAATGACTCCACTCTACCCTCGGATCTGTGGTGGTCAGTTAACCAATAGAGAGACAAGGGTGCGAGCTCGTGGCTTATCGCAGTGCCTCTTGCCGATCAAGGCTTAGTGCTGAACAAACAAGAATTCAGAGACTCTCTGCGTTGAAGGTATAATATGCCCCTGTCTGACCTACTAAGCAAGTGTGTTTGTGATAAGAAGTATACAGTCTGCCATGCCCTGTCATGCAAAAAGGGAGGGTTCGTGGCGCAGAGACACGATGGTGTTCGCAACCTACTTACGTCACTTATTGGAAAGATTTGCACCAACGCTGAAGTCGAACCACAACTGTAGCCTCTCGATAATGAGCGATTCAACCTCAGAAGCGCAGGAACAATCCCGGAGGCAAGACTGGACATTAAGGCAGGCGGTTTTTGGTCTCGAGGAGTTACAGCATTTTTCGATGTCAGAGTAACGCATGTTAACTTCAAGCGTAACCAGGGAAAAGCAACAACCACAATCCTTAAGGAGCAGGAGGAAGTACTAACAGAGGGTGATGAACGTTAAAATGGGATCTTTCACTCTCCTAGTTTTTGGCACTAACGGTGGGATGGGAGCCGACTGCAACTGCTTTCTCAAACGCCTAGCCGAGAATCAGAGAGCATAAAGGAAATTTATCGCCGCAACAAATGAATTTATGCTGATTAATTCGCATAGCTTAATCCCAGCTCCCGGCCGAGAGATTTCCGGTAATCCGGGACATTCGAGTTTACGATTCTTAACCAGACTAAGCGCTTGCAAAGACCTCTTTTGCTTCAAGCGCACAGCGAGACAACAGCAGAATCGCCGAAGTCGCGAGATTTGACCCTCCTCCGACCCCGACCAGCCACCTTGTCTAGGTCTTGTCCTTCTTGTTCCTCTTGCGGGTAATCCCTCGCTTTTGTTGGGAACTGATTGTTTGGTTACATTCAAGTTTCTCGTTTTGTTAGTAAAAACGATAAAATAAACGACCACGCCACGAGCGCGGCCAAATTATTGCTTGCCCGGTTGCTGTTTGTTTTCGCTGCATATAGTACACAGCAAACCGAGCTCAGCCAATAATTCGCCACTAACATTGAAAATAGCCAACTAAAACAATGAGATCGAACGAGGATACCCAGAGAATTACAAAACAAACATTTGCCCTTCAACAGAAATGCAAGGAAAATAAGCGAACTGTGTGACAAAACTTATCGCCCAACGGTGCCTTATCTAAAACAAATACTCATGCAAATTAAAAGAGGCATTTCATACGACAACAATCGCTACTAGCAAAATATTAAGGATCCCGCAACTGTTTCGTACGAAAGGGGCAGATCCTTAAAAGATATTGATACTCTTCTGTTCGAGCCAAACTCTAAGCTGGCTATTACACGTGGATAGGATTGTATAGGCCTGTCACCTCATTGTTGTCACCGCTCGATGTCGATTCGAAAGGCGAGTCTTCTTTGTAAGCCCTGAATTCAAAGCCGGGACCCAGTTAACGTTGAATTTATCCCAAGGTTCGGTGGTCTCTCCAGAAAAAAAAAATGCGTATCACAAACGCGATCATTCTCCAAAATTGTATCGATGAGGTCGTCCCTGCTAACTACCGAAATCCAACGCCATATTCTCTCGTCGGATGATTCTCAGGCTTCTTTCCTTTCTTTTTTATTTACGACGACAGAAGGCACTCTGGCAAAGTTACAATCCTTTATCCCGTATACTTTTATTGCCACAGCTCACAATCATCTTCGCTCAAAGGACGCAGTGGCTTTGTTTACAATTTTGGTACGCTAATATGGCGGCGTAGCAACAGTAGTCAAGGTTTTGGTCACGTGACTGAAAACGATCTATAGTTTTTGATTCTTAACTTCTTTCTTACCTAAAAGTTAACGCACACACACACAGACACAACAGAAGCTAACTTTTAAACATGTGTTAAATGGATTATAACCTGGCGAGCTAAAATACTTACAGGTTTATTAGTTGGTCACCAGGTCCTTCTAAAGCACCAGGTTGTAAATGAGACAGCAAATTGTTAGAAAGCTCTCTGCCGACAAACCAAAACATTTAACTTTAAAACGACTGAAGAGTTCGATTAATAACAAATATATAAGTAATTAAATAAAGTCTTTCGTTTTAGGAGGAGCGTTTTGATCTTTGATTCTCTATTTAGACTTCGCTATCCAGCGGATAACATGCATTGCAGCGAATACATACTCATTCACTAGGTATGACCCAAAACAGTCCGTCCCCAGTTAAGCTTTTAAAAAAGCCCGCCATAACATAGATAATAGATAATACATAATAATACACGACCCCTCAAGCATTTTTTTTGCTTTAACTACTGGTCGTGTTTAAATAAAGGAATTTACTTACTTTTTTACTTACTTACTTAGAACTACATTAATAATGGGAATTTCACTGGATCAGGCATTTCTATTATATAGAATGTATGATACAGTGTATATTAACGGTGAAGGAGCGGTCTGTGAAATAGCTTGGAAGTAACGAAAGGTAGTTTATTGGAAAGGCTCGTATTTAATCTTTGGAGCATAAGGTAAGGGTTTTTTTTTTTTCTCCCCTTCTGTTTTTTTTTTAGTTTTATATATTTTGAGTTCTTGTAGCGCTTCCCTTTTAAATTTGCTTAAAGATTTCTCGGCTCTTTGAGCTGCAATTAGGATATTATGTACAGTGCAATTTGCATGTATTTTGTTTTGGATTTTAGGTGCACAACCCAAAGAAACGCACTCCGTTTCATACTGAATTTTCTTTATTTATACGCCTCATTATTATTTCTCAAGGTGTACTGGTACTTCTTATTTTAAATTTGATTTTATTTTTCTATTTTGACAATCTTCTGCATTCCCGTGACATATGGTTGTGTGGCATTTAGATGACATTGAATACTTATAAATTGGTATCTTTGAATGTGAGGGGCATTAACAACTTTCGGAAAGGGCGAACAAGTTACACCTGGTGCCAACAACGAAAGGCAGACTTCAGCTTTCTGCAGGAAACGCATTCAAAAGTGGATTCTGAAAGGCAATGGAAAACGAATGGGAAGGCGATATGATTATGTCGCGTGGAACTCCAAATTCATGTGGAGTTGCCATTCTCTTTGAAAAAAGGCGTTGATTGCACCTTAGGACGTTATGTGATCCTGAAGGCGGAGATTAAAGATAAACTACATGTTGTGATTAGCATCTACGCACCTCATGAGAATATAAATATTATCAATTTTCTGAACAATTTAAGAACGATCCTACAAAATGAAAATTTGGACGATGAAGACAATATAATTATAGGAGGAGATTTTAACTGTCCGTTAAACCCGGTCCCTCATAAGAAAGGAGGTATAGTTTTACTAAGGAAATCAGTAATTGAAACCATTGATTGGTTACGAGACGAAGCCGATTTGGTCGACATTTGGGGAGTTAAAAATCCTACTACAAAAAGTTACACTTGGAGCCAAAACTCGCCAATGATCCTATGTCGCCTACATTATTGGCTAATTTCGAATAATTCACAGGATTCAGTTAAGGTAACGAATGTTATTCCCCACATCAAAACTGACCGTGGAGCTATTTCTATAGAGTTTAACATTATTAGTGATCATATTAAAGGCCCGGGTCATTGGAAAATGAACTGCTCACTTTTAGATGATGACGACTACCTTAGAGAGGTAACAGCTAAAATGCCTTTCTGGATGTCCGATGGTCGCAGTGATTTGTCGAATAATAGAAATATTAGGGTTTGGATTAAATTTAACATCAGAGCACACGCAATCGAACATTCAAAACGTATTGCGAGGGAAAGAAAAAGAAGAAAACGTAGTTACTTCATATGGAATTTACCGATGCACAGCAAAAGTTTGAATCGGACCATATATACTGATGAAAACGCAATCAGTTTTCATTCGGCTAAGGAAAAACAGAAACCTTTTTTTATGATGAAAAACTTTAAGGGATCATTATTCGTGCACGGGCTCGTTCGTGTGAACATGGTGAAAAGAGCACCAAATATTTTCTTAATCAAGAGAAAAAGAACCATGTTACACAACGTGTTCGGAAATTGGAGACTGATCAGTAGCTCGATCACTACGATACTTTCTCAACAAAAACGGTTTTATCAAGAGTTATAGACAAGCAAGAATAGGAATCCAGGTAACACACAAGCAACGGAATCCTTTCTGAACAATTTGAATATCCCCAACTTACAGATTAACAAATGTTATCGTGTGAGGGCAAGATTACTGCGGAGGGATGTGTTAAGGTTCTGCAGAGCTTTCAGCTTAATAAAGCTCCTGGCAATGATGGGATTCCAGTTGAATTTTACATCAAATTCTGACCAGTTATTGGTGAACCTGTTATTAACTGTGCCAATGAGCGTCTTATTAAAGTTGAAATGTCGTGTTCATAGAAACAAGCTGTAATCACTCTTATTGAAAACTATACGAAGGGAAAGGATCGTTCATTTCTAGAGAACTGGAGAACGTTTTTGCTTGTTAACGTACGTTCTAAAATTATCTCTAAGGTCTCGGTGACAAGGATAAAAAATGTCCTACAAGTATAATCCATCAATACCAGAGTGGCTTCGTGAAAGACCGCTACATAGGCGAAACTGTTCCATCGATTTTTTTTTTCACAAAGCATTTGACACCTTAGAATGGAGCTTTCTACTTAGTTGCTGGGAAACCTTTCCAACTTTATTCCCTGGCTTAAGACATTGTACAATAATATTCAAAATTGTGTTATTAACAATGGCCTTACAAGAGATTACTTTAATCTGGAGAGGGGTGAGGGAGACAAGGTGATCCCCTCTGTCCATATCTGTTTGTGGTTGCAATTGAAACTCTTGTCACCCCATTTGTTTAAAATAAAGAGATGGTGAAGAAGAAACAAATCTCCTTCAATACGCTGATGATACAACGGCGGTTTTGTGGGATATTGATTCGGGTCGTGCTCTTTTTGATCTGCTTGATGTTTTCAAGAAACTCTCAGGGCTAGTAATAAATTTATCTAAAACTGAAGGAATGTGGATCGGGTCGTCTAGACGAAAAACCTTAAAACTTTTTAGCATTGAATATGGTCAGATGAACCAATCAAAGCCCTTGAGGTCTATTACTCCTATGACATTAAATTGCTGCACGAAAAAAAATTATCGATAGATTAGACAGTGTTAAAACGAATAAACGTTTGGTCTTTACGAGGTCTTTCAGTTTACGGAAAGGTGACAAGTATTAAGTCCCTAAGGAAATTGTTAAAGAATTGAACCCTTTGTTATTAATTAATTAATTAATTAATTAATTAATTAATTAATTTTTTGGTCGAAAGAAACTGATAAAGTAACACGACTATCCAAGAAAAATTAATATGATAAGGGTGGTTGAAAAATGATCGACCTGGAAAGCATGATTAAATCTCAACGGTTAGCTTGGACGAATAGAATCTTCGGGCTAGCGAGGGTGCTTGGGAAAGTTAATTAAATTTTTCATTGGAACGCTTTGGTTTATGATGATAAAGATATTTCTATCCCTTCTCAATTTTATTCCGGTTTACTTCAGTGGTGGTCAGAATTTCGTGATGATTTTGACACAAGAAAGGAGTGGAAATTTGTAGTGTGGAACAATAAGGCGATACGTGTAAACAATAATCCCATCTTTTACAGAAATTTTTTTAATGCAAGCGTCTATGTAAGCAATCTCTTATTCGATATAGATTTTTCTAATTCGTTTACGATTGTTTCAAATAAAATCAGGAAAGTGAATTTCTTAACTTGGCCAGGACTTCGTCACTGCCTACCATCACAATTAAAAGTAAACAACCATTCAAGTCCAGAAACTACCCTAATATTGACGCTTGATAACAAAAAATTGGATGCGTTAAAAAAGAAATCTAAGGATTTATCCTGCGAGGTGGCCTCTCCTATAAGCCTTGTGGTTTCCTGAGGTCTCCTCGCCACCAACTTAGGTGTATTAAAAGTAAATATTGTGAAAATGGGAAATAAATAAAGAAAGAAAGAAAGAAAGAAAGAAAGAAAGAAAGAAAGAAAGAAAGAAACAAATAAAAGAACAATTGCCCATTTTCCAAAAACTTCGCAACGTCTGAGTCAGGTGTTCAGTTTATCGGAAGATCAGTTGAATAAGGTGTTTCGACTTCCTCATAAGGTGTCCTTAGAGTCTTATATGAAAGCTAGTCAATATAAAGTCCTCAATTCGATCTTATTTACCAATACAAAGTTATATAAGATAGATTATATTCGAGATGATAAATGCTCATTTTGCAAATCGGAACCAGAAACACTTAACCACGTTTTTTTTCAACTGCATACATGCACGGCCCTTCTGGAAGGAATTTGAATGGTATTATTATTCATCGGACAGCAGAACTAGTCCACCTTACTCTGAAAGGCGTTATTATTGGAATAATATATGCGCAGTGCCTCTTGCTCAACTAATTGATACTGATTGCTAAATTTTATATGTGGGGTTACTGAAGAAATAAGACTTTTCCGAGTATAACCGCCTTTGAGCCAAAGGTTAAAATCAAGTATGAAACTAGAAATGAAATCAAGTATAAAACTAGCAATGTGGCAAAAAGGTTATAAGAAGTGGGATCTTTCTTTAGGCTCCGCACCGTAGAAATTTCAAGTGAACTTTTTTTTTCTTTCTTGGTTTTGTTTTGTTTCGTTTGTTTGTTTGTTTTTGTTTTTGGTTTTGTTTTGTTACTATTAAAGTATACATAATGTCTTGCTGCGGCCTTATTCATTCATTTGTTGTATTTCTAGAATAGGCAGTATTTGAAGTATTGTATTTAAGCTTAAGTAAGGTAGCGTTAGTAGGGTTAGTAATCATCTTGTAAGTAGTGTTTGTCGTGTTGTCAAATAAAAGATTGTTAATTAAAAAAATGTTTTTAAGTAAAATAAATACAGAAGATGCTGTGTGTCATTTCCCATTTAGCAGATTTAAGGTAAAAGACAGACTGACACCAGTGGATGATAGGTCTGTAACCACTCTGAAAAAAGGGATAGTTGTGAACATGTTTCTTTCCAAATCAGTTTAAAATTTTGAAATTATATTCTAACGAGACCACCATCCCCCAAGAAATTTCCATTTGCGCAAGCGAAATATAAATCTTTCTCTCCCGTTATAGTAAATCCCAGATGAAATCTTTCGTATTTGAGTTAACACACACAACAGTCCCACTTGCAAATCTATACTTTCGTCCACTGTGATTTTTTTTGGCGGAAGTGTCCATACCATGAAAGGGCAACTTCATGTAAGACGACGCTGCCAAACATTTGAAAATAACTTCCCGAGGTCCAGCCTTAAACCTGTTTCACTCCCCAACGCAGTAAGGAAATCTTTTGCACTGTAACATGAAAGAGGTTAAGAGTATTTTGATAGTAGCATTTGCTATAGTAACTCACATGTGTGTTAAATTTTGCATCGATAGAAATGCTCCACTCTCAATTTGTTCAAGACTGCAACGGTCCATGGAACTAAGATTCGACAAAAAAATAAATAAATAAATAAATAACGTACTAAGGTTAACAGTTTTTATGTGAGAAGGTGTAGCTTTATGTGTAATTTTCAGAACTTACAGAAAATCCATCTTCACCAAGCCAGAAAAAATGTCGGAGGCGAGAACTGGACCGAGTCGTCTGTTCCGAGCAACATTTCTGAGCAATATAATGTTTGAAATATAATATTTGATTAGTAAAGGTATTGAACTTATCTTAGAGAAAAAGTCCTTTTTCGTAAGTCAATGATCGTCTTTTTTACGACCACTCAAACTAAAGCGATTTTTCAAGTAAGCTATTCCCGTTCTTTTTTATGTTTCAACAAGCTGTTCAGCTATCCCAAAACATTTTATTAGCGATCAAGAGTTGATAGCACAACCCTTTAGATATCGAAACCCCTTTTTTTGTAAGAAACTGTGAAATGGAAGAAACTGGCAAATGTTCCGTCCGATGGCGGAAACTGCGCTTTAAAAACAGTTTCAGGTCATCCTTGAAGAAGTCAATTTTTTTTCTATTGCACTTATTGGACAAGCCTGGCATCTGATCGTCGTGACTAGTGTTGCCAACTCTTCAGCTCAAGCATGATCGTGAGTGCACAGCTAAGACAGAGGATATAGCTATACCAATCCAGGTCTGCCTTCATCTTCAGCTGAGGGTGATAAAATTGACATGCTCAGCGTTGCTTTGAACTCTTTATGCACGGATAGGCCGCCGTTGGTGATAAGCGAACAATGTAATAATTAAATAATTTTAAATAATTTTTAAATATCAAGAACTAACCAAGCCCTTAGCTCGTGAAATGTCTCCATCATGTATGCAAAAAGATGCATGTTATCGGGGCGTATTCCGCTTCAGTAGTCAGAATTCATCGAATTAATCTCTTATAACTGGAAAGAAACGCCACTTTTATTCTAATTGGATAACACCATATTCTATTCTAATAGGGCATTAACGAAAAAAGAAAACATAAAGTTAAGATTGAAATTCGAGCCGTATTAATAACTCATGGCTTCTGCTTGTGTAAGGCTCTTTCTCAGTGATTCCCTTTTCTACAACAACAACAACACTTACAATGACCGTAGCCTTTTCAATTCTCTGAGAATCACTTTCAAGTCACCAAATGAGACTTCGTTATTTTGAAGGTTTCTGAAAGATAAAAATTACAGCCCAAGTAAACAAACACATTAACACATAAGCAAACATAGTGCATTTGACGGCATGGGACCGTCTCGCAACATCGACTGGACAAAAAACATTTGTTTGTGTGTCAATTCAATTGAACATCTACACTCATCGGTTAAAGTTTTAGATCTGATTTTACAGGTGCATACAACAAAAAACATCCTTAAAAGCATCAGCTCTATGCAGCTTGGCCGTGTGATTGTGGTTGTGGTTGATTTCAAGTAAGGAGAGCTGGGGAACATGCGTAGTGCCTCTAGATCCCACGAATACCAATAAACTTGATATTGTACCAAAGAAAAATGTCCTACAAACGTGGGGAAAACTGTTACGAAAAGTAAACTTCACACAGATTGTTTCTATCCAGCAGCCATTTGAAACCATTTCTCCCTCCCCACCACCCCTCTCCAAACAAAGTAGTGAATGGATGAACTTTTAATAACTGTCACAGTGTTTAGCTAAATATAAACTAATCGTGGACACTAAAAGAACATTCCAGATACAAAACAAGAAATAAAATAGGAATACTGCGAGTCTTAAAAATCTATTTTTAAGTTACAATCTTTTGTAAAGGGAAGGAAGGTTCATAAAAATCTAAAATCTAAACTATTCACAACTTTAATATCGCTTAGTTCAAAGTTATAATTTTTAAAATTCCACTGCAAACGTGGTTAAATGATAGATACATTACAGTTGCTGTACGTGCCCTCAATAAGAGAAGTTTAGTCTTTGTTTCTAATGTTCCGTCTAAAATTGTCCCGCAAGGGTTGCTGTCCATCACTTGAGGACAGTCTGGACCAAAGGTATGGGACCAGTGTTGGTAATCTCGTACAATTTTGGCTAACCAACAAGCTGTCAGAAAGTTTACGTGAAATACCATATTGCAGTTTGGAAACTGATGCAACGCATGGCACACTTATTTAGACACTAACAAAAATGGCTGGTTATCTTCGTAGTAAAAGAATATCTGCTTTCTTATATGGTGGTGTAACAACCATATATTGAGATTTTATTTATTTCAATGTAAACTTACAGCGTAGTCAGGCTTTCAGGTAGATGAAAACCTCCCGTGATGAAGTTATTTTGAAGATAGCTGCATTAAAAGAGAAACAGATTGAAGTTATGTTTGTCAACCAGTAGTACATTTTTTGTAAAGTATAGGCTGATGCCATTGTTGAGGCTCTCCTCACATAGTAGGTGCAAACGAACTTTTTCGCAGAACAAACATGAGAACCTTTCAAATGCATTGACAAAATTACTGATTACTATTTTAATTTCCTTTTGCTTTTCGATAACAATGTCGAAATACGTAAGCCTTATTACGCTTCCAGACTTTTTTGTTAACATTTTTGGTGACCACCACCGGTTTGCCCTATTAGCGCGTGCTTTGGAAGGAAAACAAATAGTTCGCTGCATATCTGAGGCGTTCATTGAGGATATTTGGTTCTGACAGAAAGTTGGTAACCGGGGTTATGAAATTTGAGCTGCCTTTGGCGAATCATAATGAGGGAACGTGTTTTTTATAAACTTAAACTATTTCAATTCTCCCCTTTTTTTGGAGAGATACTTACAGAATCGATAGTGCGGTTAGACGCCTAAAGGTATTCTTTGCAATATGCTGTAGATGGTTCCTTGAGAGATCTCTAGTTCAAAGCATAAATAGGTATAGGTCAATAAACATATTATTGTCAATGGCATCGTTTCTAGGCTAAACATATACACAAAACATCATAATTTACACAGCAACCAAGACAACGCTTGCCAAGCCAAACGAGCTCTTCCCTATCTTATAGTCATAATACCATAAATTTAGGAAAGCTAACCAACTCATTTCGCTGTTGTTAAGATCCAAACATCGATTCTTACCAGTTCAAACAAAGATCGGTCGAGAATTAATCAAGTTAGACAACGAGAATTTGTGTACAGTGTTTAGACGATGATTTCTAACGTTTTCAATGAAGCTTATGAAGCGCGCTATTTTGACATATTCTTGGTATCGTTTTGACTTTCTGTAAGAATTTGAGATTTTGCAGTTGAACGGCTTTTTTCCATTCGAGTTTGAGTTTCTGCCGTCAATAAAATCTGAGCTTTTCAAAAACTTGTGACGATACCACTAAAAGATCATGAGTTTCTTGCCTTCTTGTCTTCAGTTTGTTATTTTATTGACATACGATTTCCTATCAAAATGCAAAAAAAAGCACGGGGTTATCTTGAGTGTGACATTTCTCACTGGCTTTCACGGAGGAGTGAACGAAATCAAAAATTCCTCGTATCGATAAAGGTTACCATATTTTCTTACTGTGCGGAGCTCCCCCATTATTGTATGTTTGGCCTGTATGAAAAAGTGCCTTAACATTAGTGTGCTAGGTTACATTTCAATAACATTAACCAATGTTTGTTACAAGCTCTTGGGGAAATTTCATACAATATAGAAATCAAATGAATATGTGAATGATTATCGCAGTTATAAACACTACTTAAGCAGTAGTGAATATGAAGCCTGAATAAAATTCCACGACCTCTGCGATACCGGTGCAGTGTTCTACCAATTGAGATAACAAGCCAACTGGGAGCTGAGGACTTTGTGTATGAGAATAAATATATGAAAATCACATGTTTGACTGCGGATTAAAGTTGCTCTACCAACTGAGCTAACAAGCTCGGTTGGTAGTCAGTTGGTGGAGCAATGCACCTATGCAGAGGTCGTGGGTTCGATTCCGGTACAAGCCTGAATCTTTTTTTTTTTTCTTTTTCAGGTTTTTAGTTATTTTCACTACTGCTTAAGTAGTGTTCATAACTGCGATGATCATTCACATATTCATTTCCTTAATCCGCAGTTCAAATATATGATTTTCAAACAAATTTCTGACACATTATAAAGTAGACAGATAAGGATGGTCCAAAATTAGGTTTTAAAAACCTGCTATTGCCAAGTGGGAGGAATTTCTCCAATAATGCTAACGCGGAGATTCTTTGATTTTCTTTTTACATAATGAAGAGTAGGACATACACTTACACCCTGGTACTTACATTTTCTTTAGCAAAGGAAGGTTTTTAAAGGAGTCTTCATGGACAGATTCTATTGAATTCCCCGCAAGAAAGGAATAAAAATGGTACTAACTTTATGAGAACAACCCACTTAATCACTTCAAACTCTCTTAAGCAACATACAGAGCCACAGCGTTTGATGGTATTCCTGTGGGTACTTGATCAACGAGGACACATTTGACTTGAAAGAACGTCTTGCCAAATGGTTCACAGGTACAGTTTGTACGTGTGGGACACGGTGCGCTGTCACAGGACATTACGGACCATATCATCAAGATTGCAAGCATCAGGTGAGCACTTATTAGGAATGGACCCTGGAAAAAAAAGAACCAAGAACGATTCATCCAAAACGTTTTGAAGGAAAGCCTTAATGGGAAAATAAACTCCTTAAGAAACGCTTTCCTTGATCCTTGGCCATCACTCTTTTTTCTTTTGCTATTTAGTGAGAATAGAACTTCCTGGTGACAGCATGCAATTCAAAAGTAGTCTCGGCATTCGTGAGATACAATAAAGATTTTGCCCACCTGGATTTGACGTGCAGATTGCATCTTGACAATAATATTTGAAGAAATCAAACCAGTGCATGAACATACAATTCTCACATACAGCGGTGCTTGATTCACTGCTTGAAGAGGTACTGGAAAGACCAACAGATTCACATACAAACTCGTTAAATAAATGCAACAATCTTGCCAACTAAATATTGGCTTAAATGGCCGTTACTTTCCAACAGGATATTTCCATTTGAAGGTTCGTAAGTGAGCAAGCATGAAAACAATAGAAAGTTGATTTACATAACCACATGAATAACTATTCGACTTTCTAACAAATCAAGACCTAGGAACAGGAAGTCAAAGAAAGTTAGACTCTTAATGCAATTTTACTTTCGCGTCATCAATTCAATATTCCTAATGCTTAGGCTCAAACTTTGATTTGGTAGATTTAAGTGGTAATGCCCTCTACCATGTGGCCTTAGTGCTCTTAGAGTGGCTTCAGATTAGCAGATAAGATTAATTTGTGAGGTATCCAAGCTTTACGTTTTCACTGCTTGTTTTATTGATATGTGGGTACTTGAGCCTGAGCATTAGCTATGCCATGCTGATGAGGCCTAACAAGGCCGAAACAGATGTCCATGGTTTTAAGGAATTAAAATATATAAAATCACAGGTTAACTGCTTGTTAAAAAAAATATGTCTTAAGATGACACTTAAAAACTTGAAAGAGAGTCAAGACTAGTTATGGTAGGAAACCTTAATATTGGTAGAATGGTTCCACGCGGAAACTTAAAGCGGTAATGGATTGTCTAAATAGAAAGAAATCGCTAATTTCTCTCCTTTCTCGACCTCAGATCGGAAATCTGTCAAGCCATGGAATTCAGGTAGTTAGTGCCATCACACCTTTATTGTTAAAAAAGGTTGGGTTAAAATATTTTCTCCCTCTATCGAAGATAAATCATTAAAGATAAATTAATGAATAGAAAGGTAACGTGTTTTAGTGGATTTTGATTATTCAGATTCACAGGTTCAGATCCTTGCCCAAAACCCAATGGACCAAATCTGTCGTGTCTTGTAAATCGAACCAAGAAAACGTTTTCCTGACGATGGCCAAATACCCGAAAGAAAATAAATTGCGTGAATTACTGATTAAGTTTATCCTCTGAATCATTGTTTCTAGAATAAACTTTTTCGATTTCATATTAAAGAAGATGGTAACTGCATTTACAATGAAAACCCGGATTCTATTATAACTCCTCTCACTCTCATTCTTTGTGTTTTGTGATCAAAATCAGCGCTTTGGCAAAGAAGCCCCCATTAATTAAACTCTTCTTGTTAACGTTTCCAAGAAAACGCTCCTGAATGATCCGATGCCAGTTGCTGACTGCGTTAAGCTCCTATATTTTACGTAATTCTAACCGTATGATCGCAGCCATATGCAAAATATATCTTGATAGGTAGCACAATAATAGTGAAGGGAAGTGACGTGAAGCGAAGCGATGCCTTGGGAAATACGGGGCGCAAAAAAAACCCTTTATTTATTAATTAATTAATCAATTTTAATTGAGATTTTGAGATTCCGTCCGTAATGTCGGTGCATTTTTAGGCTCTTTGCAGTTTATGTCCGTGTGAGTCATGGTCAAGTATTGTTCTGTTACGTTGCTGTTCCACGTAACGGAAGTAAGAAAATACCGGATCTCACTTATTTTCATTTCCTTTAAGCCCAATGGTTCGTAAGAAGTGGGACGATTTTTGCAGGCGAGCAGATGAAAAACTCTTTCATCCAAGAATCTGTTCACTGCATTTTATGGAAACTGAAACCGGGATTTCCATTCTGGTTGTTATCCTTTGCCGAAGCTGAGGGCCAAATTTATATACCCCTAAACATTTCTTCAAAAAACTCCATTCAATAGAATCGAAGGCTTTTTCATAGTCAAGGAACTCTACTGCACCAGTAAACACCATTATATCGGAAATAATTCTAATGCATTCACCGATATATCTGCCTCTTATGTAACCTGCTTGACAAGCGTGAATAATCTTTGGTAATACTTTTTCCAGACGCATGGCGATAGCTTTTGTGGATATTTTGTACTCAGTATTTAGCAAGGTTATCGTTTCCAGTTTTTCAAAAATTCTAATTATTTGTCTTTTAGGAGTGAGTGTAATAATTCCGAGTCTTTGAGAAATGGACAAACTTCCTGCCTGGAAAACGTAATTAAAACTGACAGCCATTATTTTTCCAAGTAGGTGCCATAAACCATAAAATTCGATGATAAAATTCGGTAGTGAATTCATTAGATCGCGGTGTTTTATCGTTTTTAAAACTACTGATTTCTTTTGCACATTCTTCCAATGTTAAAAGGCCTTCGCACTGATCAGATTCGGACTCGTTACATGGTACAAGGCTTTCAGATTCAAAGAAAGATGCAAATGTTTTGTTTTCTGGCTCAGGGTTTTTGGATTCATAAATCTGTTTGTAGAATTTTGCGTCTTATTATAGAATTAATTTCGGTTCGGATAAGATAGTGTCGTTTTCTGTTGTATGTAAATGAGATTGTAGAGGCTCTAATTTCCATTTTAATCATTTCCCAGAGTAACCCTTTATCTGCAAGATCCCCATACTTCGTTACAAATGTGGGAATAATTTTAGTGATAAGTTCTAATATATAAATCTAATATATATTCTTTATCTGTTAGTAAGGAGTTGTTAAATTTCCAAAATCCGGGTCCTCTTTCTTTTTTCGTCAAGGTTTATGCGCAGCAGTAGTGCAGAGTGATCCAAAACATTTTTTGGAACTATCTGACAATCGGTAATCAGATGTTGTATGCTTCGTGCTTTTCACCTCTGTTTTCTTTGAGAGGATTGCTTCTACCCGCCAACTGAGCTTTAGGATATTAAGCAGTGGGCAAATGGCTCGTAAAACAAACTTATAAATCAAATAGTTACCCAAATACTAGGCAGAGTGATCGCTTAAAAACAAGCATCAGGTAGCGTGACTAGAACGATTATAGAGCCTTCGGTCTTTTGGACCAGCAAAATCTCTGTGGTAACCCCTTATATGGAATAACGAGGTCGACTCGACCTCCTACCCTCGGGAAATTACAAAATATTACGTAGAAAAACGCGGGTTTCGTCCTTCAGCGTATTGCTCTGATAAAGGGACAGTGGATCGAACACGGTCAAGTGTTTGGGACCTGGTAGGCGCCCGAAGAAATATACTCCTTTTAAACACCATGAGCCTGATCAAGGTTAAATACAACTATGCTCGTTTCTTTGCTTTATACATTAAAAACTGATTACATAGTGTTGCACTGTTAATTTGAATAAAACGAGAATAGGAATGAGCAAAACGACAGTGAAACTCTGATGCAAAATTCACAGCAAAGGTGACAGTGCTCGAAGCGAATCTCTCCTCGATCTTGTGAACATCAAAGCAGCTACTCTTCGTCTTATACACGAAAAACCTCGAGGAAGTAACAGCAAGCAACCTACTAGACACAAGAAAGCACTTTTCGGAAAACGCTACGCATAACGAGCAGCCTTAGCTGAAAGAAAAAAAGGAGAATGAAAAAAATTGAGCATTATTCCTGTATCAAACATAAATCATCCAAGGCAATAGCGAATTCGTTTGCATGATCTATGACCAACATACGTCTAAGGTAACATTTGTAGAATCGTGTAGAAATAACAATTGCAGTAAATTATGAATTGAGAGAATCCATTCACTGTATTCCGTTATTCTGCTCAAGGTTAAAGATTATAAACGTTATAAAGCCGCACTTAATAATAACGTCAAAGGATTACTTTTGTAATCGATAAAGCATGCCATGAGTATATTTTATGTTTGTGTTGTAATTAGCCACCAGCACGGTAGTTCAAGTGCCCGAAGAACGCTGTTTCAAGCAAACACCTCATGAAATATTTATCTCATATCTCTTACTTACCGTGCCCCGCACCATGCTGTGTGCTAAAGACCCCCAAGAACTGCTTGGTAGACAACCATTTCCCTTTTCAGGCCAAAGTTTTCAGCGTTTTAACCAATCACTGGTCAGCCGAAAAGGTATTTTCTATGGCATTGTGCCTCGTGAACAAACAGCAACGTCGAGGTATGAATCAACAGAACAAAAATTTCATATTTTAAGAGCAGTTTGCTGTAAGAACCAACTAAGTATGCAAGATAGAAAAAAGCGATTTTCCCAAACTTTGCCAAAATAAAGGCGAAAGTGAACTAGTTCTAAAAATATATGTTTCCGGTAGTTTAGGTTTTTATTTATTTATTTTGTTATGCATTTTTTTGGATTTGCGCCGAATTTTCCGAAACCTCTTGCTTATATATTGAGAGCGTTCATGAAACGATTAACCCACAAAGTCAAAATATCTTATTTCCTTTGGTTGTTAACGGTGTCAAATTTAAATAAAAGATTAACTTTACGTCCTGCAACAGAGCTTACGACAACCGAATTTAGGCAATATCCAACGCTCAAAAAAGCACTCTGGTGCATGGCTTTACCCAACAATACTATTCTCCGGGAAAGAACAATCATTTCAACTACACATTGGTCGAGAACAAAATTGGGGTAAATGAAACGGCGAATTCTGAGAGCATTTTTAAAACAGGTCACTTGAGTAATATGAGCGACCTTTTGACCTTTCATGTCAATGGGACATCAACAAACTTCAGCTCTCAACATGTTATTTTCGTTTACCGGAATACGTTTCTCGTTGCTTTAGTTTGCTCTACTATCATTCTTTAAGTAGAAGAAGGTAGACTTTTGAATTTGAAGGCGTCTACTCGCAATGTTAAGCAACGCATGGGTATATTTTGAAATTTGACCGAACTTGTATTTTGACGGTTACGATGTGTTGATCTCGGAGTTTTACATTAAAACCCTGATTTATACATCGGTGATATCAACAACGAAGTTAAAGTTAATTTACTGAATGCTTAGAAAATATTCCTTACCTTAGGCAACTTTCCCTGGCTCCAAACCATGAGTTTTAGCAAACTCATACCGAGAGCGCCGAGCCATGTGGCATGCTTGGCAAGTTGCCAATGGACTTCTTCGATGTCACGCAATATCAACAAGTTATCGTGTTTATCGTACAAACCGAACGCCACCTCCATACATCAATTTTTCATGCCGAATATAGTACATCGAAAAGTTTCAGAAAAATCCGTCGAAATGGCTCATGGCTCAAGCTCAAGGAAATATGGGACCCCAAACTTGCAACGAATTAGTACCTGTTTTTATATGCATATGATACCACGCAGTGCTTCCGGCTTTCAAAATCATATTGATATTGTTCAAAACTATTGAGAAAAGTGGTATTAAAAATTAACCATTGGAAAACGTAACCGTTAAGTTTCCAAAATAAAACAGTGAATCAATAAGTGAAACATTTTCTATATAAATGGCAATCCCATTGCTTAGGGTTCACAATACACTTACCTCGGTGTGGCATTTTTCCACAGAAATAGACTTTTCTTCAATACCAAAAAGTACAACTGTAGTTGGGAAAACTTGAAGATTGTTTTTTGCTTCTAAACAGTAATTTTGATTTTCATACACCAGTCCCTATCACTATGTGTAACAAATTTTATGCGATACCCTATTCCTCTACATTAATTCACAATAGTGGTGGGCTCCTGTTCACAGGGCTACCAGTAGCTTTATGCATTTTATTGGCCGTGTGGTTTAATTCCACTCTGACAGGCTTCTGAATGCAAATAGAATATTTTTTATGCAATCATAAATGAAAGCTAACGATCTATCTATCTATCTATCTATCTATCTATCTATCTATCTATCTATCTATCTATCTATCTATCTATCTATCTATCTATCTATATATATATATATATATATATATATATATATATATATATATATATATATTATCAGCGGTGCGGTCAGTATAAAATGCAGGAATGCAAGCTAACCCTAAGCTAATCTTTACATTATAAATTAGCTCGTATTCTAATACTTACCTAAAACTAAAGGTAACCGTTAAACCTATTTTTTTTGCTTGTGCAAACAAGCAATACAACTCAGTCTGATTAATCAATGAAAATCAGTCATCGTTTAGCTGATCAATTAATCAATAATAATTAATGTCGTGATCCACATCTTTGTGACTCAATCGTGAGACAAAAGATTAACTCTGTTATCAATAGAGCGATTTTCAATCGAGTGTTGTAAAATCAAAACGAAAGCAATTACTATGATTAATCACAACAGCCGCGAACAGCACAATGAGCCAATCAGAATTCGAAGCAATTACACGTAACCAACTCAAAGCGCGGAAAAATGGCGGAAAATTTGGTTTTGCTTATGAGTGGTTGAGAAAGTTTCCGCAAGTGTTGCCAACCAATCACAGCGCGACGTAAAGCAAACCAAAGCAAATGCGAATCACTTTCGAAACTCAATTGAAAACCACTCTATCGATTGTAACCGATAATCGATGATTAATCAATAATCGCAACTAGCTGTTTGCAACTAGCTGTTCACGCTTTTCAATTGAGTGCCGTAAAACCAAAACCAAAGCAATTACTTTGCCCAATCACAACAGACCGAAACAGTGCAATGAACCAATCAGAAAACGAAGCAATTACATGTAGCGGGCGCAAAGCGCGGGAAAATACGCGCATGCAAGTCACGATTGCTTCTCATTGGTTGAGAAAGTGGCGTGAGTTTTCTTGGCCAATCACAGAGCGAAGTAATGCAAAACCAAAGTAAAACCAGAATTACGTTCGACACTCAATTGAAAATTGCTCAACCTGAATCTATTACTATGGCCTACCATCGATTAACATTACACTTAGTATCATCATAAGCCGTCAATGCGGTCGCGTGGTAACTTGTCATAATAATGAACATTTTAGATAGAGTTCAAGTCTATTAGTTTGTTAGAGGCGTGCCCTGTCCTTCTGAAGCAATTATGTATCAGTCGATTCCAAAAGCGCCAATCCTACCCCATTCCCCGGGCAAATGCCCGAGCATTTGACTTTTTTGAAAAATTTTGATCAAATGCCCCACCGTCAGGGCCTGAAAAAGGGCAAATCAAGTATAAATCTATAGCAAATCACTCCTTGCATGAGGCATTTTTGCACGCCTCCTGCTCATAATAAATATTTTAATCTAAAATCGCTTACCTTTGCAAACCAAATCCGAAACAAATGTGCGCCAAAACTCTTTTCCGATCAGTTTTGTCGGTACTCGAAACTTTGAATAAAGGCATATCAACTGTATTTTTAGTGAACAACCACCGGGAAAATCTACGCTGAGTCTTGAAATGAAGGACGCGAAGCAACTCTCGTGGTGAAGGAATGAATATTTGCGCGCGAAACCCTTTAGCTGGCGACCGGTAGCCTGGCGACCAGCGTTAAGCCGATAGTCAAATGCCCCACCGTGCGGGACAAATTTCGGGTCAATTACCCGGGGTATCCCCGGGGGGATGGGCGCTCTTGGAATTGACTGCATTCAATCGCCAATAACAACTGTATCTTCTATGCGCATCCTGGTTTTATTTTATTCACGTTTCGACACCGCGTAATTAGCTGGGACTCAATTTAGCCAGTTATAAGTTTAGTAAGACTAAGTAAAGAGTATTCATTTATCAAAACGTCGTCCAGGGAGTCGCTTCATCGCGGCTATTGCATAGCGATCACAACGATTTTTTCTTTCGTGGCAGCACATCAAACTCTCACCAACAGTGGGGCTCCATGCACACTTCTTTGTAGACGAGAAAACCACGGAGACCACACTGACAAGAATACCTTATGGATTTTCTTGCACTTATTTTTTAGGTCTTAATGAGATGTATTAAAAGTTGTTCGTAGTCCAGCAAGCGTGTTTCGCAAAAGTTAATTACCTTGAAAAACGGTGATTCGTCAAAATCGCGAATTTAGTCCCGCGAAATATTTTCATTCCAAATTCACGAAATTAAAGTCGTGCGAAAATAAGTCATAAAAAGGTACTGTAGTTTCTTGCCAGGGAAATATCCGATTTACTAAATTCGGTAGAGAAATTGATCTATGGAGGTGTTTCTTTTGTTTCTCGAAAATACGAAAACTTGTTATATTGCGTGACATCGTCGAAACCGTAACTCACACTTAGTATATGCGACTTGGTTCGGCGCTCTCAATATGAGTTTGCTAAATCTCTGTGGTTCCTGTGGTATTTTTGGGTAGTGATGGTCACGTGATGTAAGAGGACAGAAAATAAACAGTTTGCGAGAGATATCTCTGGTGTACGCACGCGTCTTTCACTTTTCCTCACTGTTCGCTTCTAGAACTATTTAGTATACAAAATAGGCGACGAGGATGGGATCCAGAAGGTAAACAAGGTATACATATAGCTCCAGTCATTGGTAATTTGGCTCTGTTTGACGAGAAGTCCGAGAAGTTTAGCGATTACGCCGATCGATTTGAAGCATTCGTCGCAGCGAATGACATCGATGATGATAAGAAAGTAAATGTTTTTCTGGCTGTTATTGGTCCAGACGCTTATAAGTTGCTGAAGAACTTGTGTGATCATCACAATCCGAATACAAAGACCTTTACGGCGTTGTCACAGCATTTGCAGGGAGATTATAAACCTGCTCCCATTGTGATTGCTGAAAGACACAAGTTCTGGACGGCTACACAAAGAGAGAGCGAGAGCGTGTCGGAATTCGTCGCCGGATTGAAGAAACTGGCTTCGACATGTAGCTTCGGTGAGTTTCTACTTCAAGCCCTAAGAGATAGGCTAGTCTCTGGATTACATCCAAAAATGTCCAGAACTCAGCGTCATCTCTTGTCGATAAGGGATCTGACTTACCCTGTTGCACGTGACAAGTGCATTGGAGATGAAATGGCGGGCAAGGCGAATCTAGAGCACATGGGAGAGTCGGCTAAAAGCGAGGTCAACAAGGTTCAGGATGTTTCTTTCCTAAACAAAAAGAACATCACTGCTGGACATGTAGAAGTGTGCAGCATAGATCGGAATCTTGCAAATACAGAAATGCCACGTGCCATCACTGCTAACGCAAAGGTATATTCGCAGGTATAATAATGTATAATATAGGTATCATAATAATGAAGGCGTAATAAGGCATATTCGTCCGGTGTGTAAAGCCCGATTGTCACAAATGCAGCTAAAAGGAAGATCGAGTGGTCAAAAGAGTGCTAAGCTGAACACTTGAGATTGCAACTCAGATGATGAAAGTGTGGGGAGCGATAATCATGCGAGTGAGACGCCGGTGAATGCAG
>JAEMWC010000691.1:442500-481098 GCA_016490735.1 Pachyseris speciosa
TCGTAGATTCTCCACACCTCGCGATTCACACGTCATTTTGTTTAACCAATCACAGAAAGTGAATCGACCTTCTGAAACGAAGCGACGGTTTGCTTGTGACAGCGCTGTAGCTGTGGTGAAAGTGGTATTTGCGGTCAAGTTTAACAAAGTAATGGGAAATTTCTAGTCCGAAGCTTAACTACATTCAAAACGGTGAAATGATTTTGAAATTTGGTTCATCCTGTCTCATAAAACCTTAGACTAAGTCAGTGGATTAACGAGCACATGAACGCTGTGCGATACCTCGTTCGACTCTCTCGTTCCGCCACTTCGACTAGGTCACCTGAAGATGTGTTAGACTGTGAAAATATTTTTAACTGGCCACTCTGGGAAGAATTATATCAAGGCTTGGTGGACGGCTTTTTGGATGTATCTAAAGCGTTGTGAAAGGGATTGAATTCGCGCCGCGACTGCATTCGACAACACATAAGACTTAAATTTTCCCGCTGTGCTTTGAGCATGCCTAAAGACGAAGGATGTGCGATTTACGCAGTGGCCCGATGTAGCCTTTTCGACGATTGGAGAAGGTATTTACCGTTGCCCTTTTATTTAGTCGTTTTCTTCAAAAAACGTACGGTCAACCGATAAGCCAGATAAGCGTTGTCTTTGTTTATGTGCCCAACTTTTGTACGGCTCGGCAAGAAGTTAAGCTTAAGCCTTCTCTCAAATTTGGTTTTCAAGTTTATCGTCAGTTTGTTTGTGAAGAAGGTTTTCAGGATTTCTGTGTTGGACCCATTCTTATAGCAAATTACATTTTAATTTCCCCTCAATTTAAAAAATAGATTCAAATGAAATTTACCGTAAGCTTAAGCTTATAAATAATTTAAACATTGTTGTGAAAAGGTTTTTCCTCAGACTACCATTGTAAATAGGTGCCACAAACCAGAAGCGTAACACTTTGTAAAACTGCCAAATCTATTAAAACAATTATTTGCTAATCTTTCTTTGTTTTTATTTTTTTTCGACTGGTTCTTGGTCGGTTTTGACATAAACTTAAGTACTTGACGTCTTCAGAGTTATTAAGCTTAGGTACTTTCCGCGTTTAGCGCGTACGTACACGAACTCGCACAAACAGCCGTGATTTTAAAACTTTTCTCTGTTTCTGCTGAATCTTTGACATACAATTTTTAGCTTTATAAAATTGAATTAAATTATGTGAACCCCCATGCATTACAACCTCTGTGAGAACGTTTTTTGTAGTACAGTAATTTTTCAGATACAACAAAATGTTTCGCCGCTCAAATTAAATTTATGTGTCGGAATCGTGTAATTCATTAGGGTAATCCATTTGAAAGCACGAACTGTTCCAGTATTTGTTTATGCGCAACTGTTTTTCTTAGGCCAATACTTTGAATAATGGCTTTATTGTACACTTTGTTATAATTGTAATAGGGAATTTAGCTCATGGACAGTATAAAATAAAGTTTTGATGTCTGTGCGAATGAAGGTAACGTTTTAAGTTCCGGTTGAAAATAAAGTAATCATTTATTCCGTCACTGTTTAAGATACGTTTTTAACCTTCAAATATCGTATTTAGTAAAATTACTGAGCTTGCATCGGTTGCCTTAAGCAACTTAAATTGTTTCATTTAATGTTAGCATTAATTTGATTTCATTCGCATTGCTGCAACTTCTAGTTTAAGTTTTGTAATTTCAAGAATTAAACAACACTTTTTAGGTGGGAAGTGCATTTAACTGTACCACAAACGCGCTTTTATTTTGTTTTTTTTTTTTTTTTAACAAACAGCAACAACTATCTGTATCAACTTACCTTCTCAAGTATACATTGTCCCTGAGCAGACAACAGCCATAAAAAAAAAATAATAAAAAAAGTCGTCAAAAGTTCCGTTTAAAGAAAATGCAAGTCCAGTCCGTTGTCCAGTCCTTGGAATTTTTTTTCTAGCTAACCTTTTGTGGCGCGGCGTCGCAGTGAACAAAAAGCGCGCGAAAGTATAGCCTCGTTTTCGTTCTTTCCTCCAGGCCCTCTCCTCTGAAAAAAATCTTAAACATCGATCCTCGCCAAAAGCAATTGAAATTAGAAGAAACTGACAACGCCATCATAAAGAGCATACTCTCAAGCCTTAGGCAAAATTTTCTTTTGTTCCTACCTCAAATGGTCGTTGAGCAGGAAGCTGACAAACCTTTCAGTTAGATTTTCTACTGCCGCACTTTTTTAGGAAAAAGTAATCATGGCCATTTTTTAAAACACTATTTATTAAACTACAACTTCGCTTAAAAATATTCTTGGAGAAAGGTTCTAGTAAACTTGTAGAGCGAATATTAAACTTCGGTCCGTTCTGGTCACGTGACCGATGACGTCACAGCATTAAAAATGACAAAAATGTATATTTCATAAAAATATCTACCAATATCCAAATTTTTGTTTCCTCGCGTTTAATGCAACGCGAGATAGCACTTTTACCCAGACTCCCACTTTTTGAAAATTGTATATACCTCCCTTAATATTTATATTTTGTTCGGTACCCGGGCAGTCCGAAATGACTCACACCATTGTGCTTCAAACCACGTTGACTGCTTTTTCAATAACAAAATAATTTCGTCACAGTGAGCAAAAACGCACTTGTGAGCAAAGTCACGTGACCAATTACGTCATCGCCCTTAGTCTTGTACAATAATTAGTTTATGGTAAGACTTATCTCTAG
This sequence comes from Pachyseris speciosa, assembly GCA_016490735.1. Classification (NCBI taxonomy): domain Eukaryota; kingdom Metazoa; phylum Cnidaria; class Anthozoa; order Scleractinia; family Pachyseridae; genus Pachyseris; species Pachyseris speciosa. Next base: position 445,202 of record JAEMWC010000691.1, read on the forward strand.
ACAACGTGGGGGTCTTGCTGCCCTCAAACTGACCAAGTTATTTGGGATTGACGATTTTCCAGCTGCAAAGAATTCTGGGAAGGTTCTTATTATAATTATATATTGTTATTTAATTATTATTATTATTATTATTATTATTATTATTATTGCTATTATTATCATTATTATTATTATTATTATTATTATTATTTTCAGTAATTGATTTGGCCAGTGCTTTCAATCAATTGTTTTGGATGAAGAGTCGTCTGAATTGCTTACCATCAACACTCGGAAAGGTTTATTTAAATCCAAGCGATTGTGTTTTAGAGTGAAAACTGCCACTTCCCAGTTTCAGAGAGTCATGGATTCAATCTTGTCAAATATTAAAGGTGTGTTAGTGAGAGTAGATGACATTCTGGTGGCAACATCAGGTGGAGTCACTGCTCATATGGGAGTTATCAAAAAGGTCTTGAGTAGGTTGGCCAAAAACAATGTTACATTAAATGGCCAAAACTGTCAGTTCTTCCAAGCTCAAGTGAAGTACATGGGACACATTTTGATTCAACAGGGAATCATTCCAATTAAGAGCAAGCTGGATACTATTCAATTAGCACACATACCTAAATATGTATCCCAGTTCAGATCATTTTTGGGAATGTTGAATTACTACTCAAAATTCATCAAAGATTTTTCATCTAAATTGCACCCACTGTATGAGTTTCTCAGTAACAGGACTGAGTGGTTTTGGACCAAGGAATGTGAAGCGGCTTTTATATGGGCAAAAGAAGTTCTTTCAAGTGAACAGGTTTTGGTCCATTATGACCCCCAACAACCTATGTAGGTGCCAGTCCATATGGGATTGGAGCTGTGTTGAGTCATCGCATGGAAGACGGCACTGAGCGGCCAGTAGAATTTGCTTCTCGCCCACTTGGCAGTGCCGAAAAGAATTATGCCCAAATAGAAAAGAGGGGTTGGCCATAATTTTTGGTATTAAGAGATTTCAGCTTTACCTCTATGGCCGAAAATTTACATCGGTAACAGAACATCACCCCTAACTCGGATTTTTGGTCCTAAATCTAGTATTCCCCCCTTGGATGCAGCTCGTTTGCAGCGTTTAGCAGTTCTCTTGTCTGGATATGATTTTGATATTGTATTCAGAGACTCCGCTGGCAATGCAAATGCAGACGTCTTCAGTCGATTTCCACTACAATCTCAGGCTGATGATGATTTAGATCCAGATGAACACTATGTGTGTGCATCTATGACGGATGACTTACCCGTAACTGCAGTGGAGATAGATGAAGGTACAAAGAAGGATAGCCTACTTGCAAAACTATATGAATATACATCCTCGGGTTAGCCAGGTAGCTGCCCTAGTCCAGAGCTTAAACCTTTTTAGGTTCGCAGAGATGAGTTGGCTCTGGAAAATGGATGTCTTTTATGGGGCAGACGGGTGATCATACCATTCAAATTCCAAAAACGCTTGTTGGATGAGTTGCATGAGTGCCACCCAGGGATGTGCCGTATGAAAGCACTTGCCAGGTCCTTCTTGTGGTGGCCTGGAATTGACCTTGATGTAGAGGACCAAGTAAGGCTTTGTAATGTTTGTACTAAGGCACATCAAACCCCTAAGGCAGTTCCCTTATTATTGTGGCCTTGGTCAACTGAACCTTGGCAAAGAATTAATGTTGATTATGCTGAGGTCAAGAGTCAACAATTTCTTCTTGTGGTTTACAGCCATTCTAAATGGATGGAAGTCTTTCCTATGAACAGCACTACTGCACATGCTACCATAGAGGCCTTAAGAGCTCTGTTTGCTAGATATGGGCTGCCACATGAATTAGTCAGTGACAATGGCCCACAGTTTGTTGCTGGGTAATTTAAAACACTTTTGGAGATGAATTGCATCAAGCACACTTTATGCCCTCCTTATCTTCCCTCCACTAATGGTTTGGCTGAGAGACATGTTCAGACCTTCAAACACATGTCTCAGTCTTGTTCTGATAAGGGGACCGTCTAGCACAAAGTGGCTGATGTCCTGTTCCGCTAGAGAAACACTCCCCACACCACAACAGACAAGACTCCTGCACAGCTGTTTTTGAAGAGGGAACCCAGAAAACACCTCTCCTTGGTAAAACCCAGTTTACAAAGGTATGTAGAAAAGAAACAACTTGCTGCAAAGTTGTACATGGATGGGCTTAACCGTAAGGTGCGAGTTTTTTATTTGTACCAGCCAGTCAGGGTTTAAAACACCAGGGGAGGGAGGGAGAGATGGATATCGGGTACAATTGTGGCTGTGAAGGGACCAGAAACTTATTTAGTTCGAGTTCCAGGTAACAATCGTTGCTTTGTGCATTCTAATCACTCGATACCTGATGATGCCCGAGGAATGATCGCCTATAAGGAAGTGGTCTCACCAGAACTGCTAGAGTATAATCCACCATCAGATTTTCAGAGGGAACCTGGCATTCCCAAAACTAGGTCGCAAGTTCAGTCTGAAATAGACAATGAGGTTTGTCGCAAGTCTAGTGTTATCTCTTTACCTGTTGTTAATAATGATGGTGATTTAGGAGGCGACAACTGTGTGTACAGTCATGATCCAGTGATCACCAAAACTTTCATACTCAGTCACTCTGAGTCCAGATCAGGCCAAATGGATACACGATCAGGACGGGTGGTCAAGCCTCCCGACAGATTGAATTTATAGAATTTTTTTGTAAGTTGCGTTTATGTTAAGAAAACTGTATAGGAAGGAGGAAATGTAGTGGATAATGATGGTCACGTGATGTAAGAGGACGGAAAATAAACAGTTTGCGAGAGATATCTCTGGTGTACGCACGTGTCTTTCACTTTTCCTCAATGTTCGCTTCTAGAACTGTTTAGTATACAAAAGTTTCCAGCCAGGAAAAACTGCCTAAGGTAAGAAATATTTTCTAAGCATTCAGTAAATTGACTTTAACTTCGCTGTTAATACAGCCATTGTAAGGAACAGGGTTTTAATGTAAAATTCGGCGACTTGCATAAGCTTATCGTAGCCGTCAATTGTTAAGTTATATTTCAAAATATACCAATGCGTTGCGAGTAGACGCCTCCAAATTCAAAAGTCTACCTTCTTCTACTTAAAACAGGATAGTAGAGCAAACTAAAACAACAAGAAACGTATTCCGGTAAACGAAAATAACATGTTGAGAGCTGCCGTTTGTTGATGTCCCATTGACATGAAAGGTCAAAAGGTCGCTCATATTACTCAAGTGACCTGTTTTGAAAATGCTCTCAGAATTCGCCGTTTCATTTACCCCAATTTTTTCTCGACCAATGAGTAGTTGAAATGATTGTTCTTTCCTGGAATATAGTATTGTTGGGTAAAGCCATGTACCAGAGTGCTTTTTTGAGCGTTGAATATAGCCTAAATTCGGTTGTCGTGATCTCTGTTGCAGGACGTAAATTTTAAAACTACGTCAAAATATGAAGTTAATCTTTTATTTAAATTTGATACCGTTAATAACCAAAGGAAATAAATTATTTTGACTTTGTGGGTTAATCTTTTCATGAACGCTCTGAATATATAAGCAAGAGGTTTCCGAAAATTCCCAATTTCGGCGTTGATTTAGGCTGCCGCCATCCGCAAAATCCAAAAAAAAAAAAAAATGCATAAAAAATAAATAAAAACCTAAACGACCGGAAACCTATTTTGAGAACTAGTTCAAGGCTTTTCAAACTAGATACTGCTCTTAGCTTTTCACTGCTGGGACAATCTTGTTTATTCTTGATGTGACGCCTTTTAAGGAAAAAAAGGAAAATAGAGATAGAATTGAGAAATTCGACGAAAGAACCAAATTGAATTTTAAAAACTGGTCTATACTTAGTTGAGGATAAATGCAGCTCAGTGGAGCAAACTGAAGAATGTTGCCCTCAACCAATTTTAAATACTTTTCCATTGAAAGCAAAGCTACCGGCCACTGCACCCTGACCAATGCCCAGAAAATACTAGCAATGACTTGATAAAATCCGATGACGATTTTGAAGCACGACATTATGACATCTGCGATAGTACGATCGTTCTCTGTTTCCTTGAGTCTCCCCATAGGACCAATTAACCACGGACGTTTCAGGCAGGTGTGAAATCGTAAGTAGTAGCCATTGGCGCAAGTGGCACACAAGTCTCCCCGGTATCCCTCGTAACATTCTGCATCAATGCGACCCATGCATGAGCTAGTATACGGACATTTTATTGGTTTTGGTAGTAAGCCTTTGAATGCGGACAGCGCCTTGTTATATTCCGCGACTGGTATGTGTATAGTGTCAACGAAACTCTTATAAAAGTCCTTCTTAGATTGGTTGTTCCATTTCCAGAAATAGTTAGGAGCCAATACTGCTGTGTCATTCTCGCAGACCATATCATGGGTTGGACATGGTGTGCAGGACCCAAGCCGATCGAGACGATAAAAAGTTGTAGAGGCATTTGCAAACACGATGACCAGCGGTCTCATTGGAAAAAGTTTCTGTTGAAAGGGTTGTATTATTAATGTTAAAATTATTCAATAATTTTGATTATTAAAATTATCGGCAAAGAAGATGAGCGTTATCTGTGTAAGATGTAACATGTCGGTTTCCTGATGCAATTTCCAGCACTTTCACTTTGGGAGATCATTGCTTCCAATTTTATATGTCGCTACCTTCATAGTGGCGTCAGAAAAATGCTAACACGTTATACTGTTGCTAGTAGTGTCAAACAAATGCTCAATCTTTATTAAAATTAGGGGTGTTTCTAACACTTTATACAGTTGCTATGCTATTGTAGTCTTATGTTACTGTTTTGTAGCAATCATAGGACAAATAGATGCAGAAAAATATTCCTCAGCAAGTGTCATTTGTGCTTGCAGAATAGCAAGTTCTTCTGTATCTTGAGGGTTGTTTTATTAGAATTATTACTTGTTCGGATACCACATCGTTTTTTAGAACAGTTTCACGTGCTTCCGAAATGCACCAGCAAATTTGATTGCCTCATTTATGAGATGCTATTCATAGTGAAAACTGACTCAATTTGCACTAAACTGTTATTAATTAGCATGATGTTAATTTTAGGCTCGCTTTCTTTCATTTATTTTCTCTTGTTAATGGATTGGACTCATGATGACTCCGGAACGCTGAGTATTAAAGGCCTAGGACCGAGAAACGATTTTCTCACAACTTGCAAAGCGCTCATCTTAGTCAGCGGCGTATTTTGAGCGGGCCTGTTTCAGGTGTTTTGGAAAGTTAAAAAAGATGGCGATCTCTGTAAAAACTATGTGTCTGTTGGCTTTTTTGTTGGAGCTATTATCGCGAAGTAAAGTTAAGAAAACGATCAGAGCTTAATCGTTCCCTAATGGCTCTGAAGCTTCCCGTCGGGGCACAACTCACAACTTGCACAAATTACAGGTACGAGTTGAACGCGTAGTCCGCGTAGCTAGTTTGCTCGATAATCCTTTTTATCACGGGAAACCAAAGATGTCAATTTGTATCCAATGTACCGTCGGAAATCCGAGTTTTAGGATTCAGACGATAATCAGTGTAATTTGTTCACCTAAGTACCTCTTTCTGTTGCCTATAAAATGCGGCTTCGATGGCTCCAAAACATCATGACAAACATCGCCTCTTCAACCGACCACGTTCAATTCCATTCAACACAATATCTACTGGGAACAGCTCTTTGGTATTAAAACAGGTGAAAACTATGAGACGTTTGGTATCTATACATCAGAATACCGAATAGCAAGTCCCTGTCCAAAAAGAAGTTCACCCTTTGATGAGTATTACTACACTGGCGAGAACCATAGAGAATGGCTTTGACATATAAGACTTTTACGTAACATTAAATGGGAGAATTCTGAGCGATCATTTGTCTGTCAAAGAGTGAAATATCAAATCCTCCCCTCATCTATTATAGACGTACGGTTGCGTGTGCGCGGTGGAAGTAAACAGTGCTGCTTGGCTGGCTGTATCAATGATGCAGGCAGTTACCCCTTAACTGCCTGTAGGGGAAGTTATGAAGTCAAAGGACACAGCCTTTCAACCCGAACATATGTGTTTTGAACACTACAGTTGGGATAGAGACAATCACTTGAATTATGGGACGGGTGAAATAGCGTATATTCTGTGCTATTCATGTCAGAAAAACATCAAGTGCTTCCGGCCATATGGCTGTTCACACCACATGTCCAACTTCTTGAACAGTACATTTCATGTTACTTGCAACAACGGAGATAACGTGACTTCTACTAGTGATGTCCAGTCAACGACCAGAAACAAGAATTTTATTTGTTTTTCCTGCAGTCAAGGCCTCAAACATTTTCGTGCGCAACAAGCTAACACACAGTCGTCAACACTTAATGAACAGCATGTCTCCTCCCCATAATGGCATCTCATCATCTTGAAATGGGCCAGTTATACTCTCTCTTTATAGGTAACGAAAATCCCTCCCTGCTGGATAATTACAATCAGTGGTCATAGAACAATCCAACTATTATTTTCTCCTGTAAGAAATGAAAAACAATATCAACTAGAGACAAATTTTGCTCACTAAAAATGGCACTCTGTCTGTTAGCCTGCTTGATAGTGACATTCAGTGGCATGAAGGTGAAATTAATGGTGAAACATATGAGAAACGCGTGCATAACATACTACATCTGATGAGAAAGGTAACATTGTGCAAATATGTTCTGGAATTTACAATCAGTAAAGTTTGATATCCTTTTTTTTTTTTCAAAACAAAAGCTTTTGACTATCAGTTGTGACTTCATTGTAGAGTCCAACTGAACAGTTCCGCATGCTTTTAACAATATGCTCATAAAGGAAACTGTACGTTCAGGACGGCCTAATGAATGTCTTGTGCTTATCGAGGATACTGGACGATCAGAGAGATGTAAGATTTGCCAACGGCTGTGAAATAACTCTTTACGTTTTAAACTCACATCCAAGCATATATATATATATATATATATATATATATATATATATATATATATATATATATATATATATATAGTGAAACACTGGCTAATAGCAGGGTAGGGTTGTCACTCACATCGAATCAGAAGCTTCTTGAAAGAGCTAGAAATATGAGCAAAGAATTAAGAAACTCAGAGAGAATAATTGGAATTTGACAAAGCTCCTAAGAAAAAGAAAGCAAGTAGGTGTTGAAAACTTTCGCCCTTACAGTGATGATCTCGTGAAGATGATGGACTTTGCAGTCCACATCAACAAGAAGGAATCAGTACTGTATACATTTATGCTGGATGCAGTAAATCAACTTAATTTGGCCCGCAGTAGCAATAGACCCAGGCAATGCCATACAATTTTAAATGCTTCGCAGTATAACACTGAATGAAAGCAGGTTCAAAAAACTAAAAAGAAGCCAGCGCATTTCGCACTGGCATCGGCAGCCATGTTTATTGTTTTGTTTACACTTCGTGTACTGCTCGTGCGCAGTACACGAATCCACTGACTGATGCCTACATGATTGCTTTGCAAGTTGTGAGAGCATGGGAGACTGCGTAGGACCCGAGATGCGCTGCCACGTTTTTTAAGCAGGGCAAACATCTCTTTCCCAAAATCTCTGCAAAATAATATTTAAGTCGCCTTTTAACCTGAAAAGTAGCACTCGTCTTCAATTAAACATCGATGACCGGCAAGTTAGCCAAAAAGAACAAGAGAGGAGAGCGTGGCTCCTTTGAAACTGAAGAACTGTCTTCCTCAAAACGATTAAACATGGCGGACACCGAATTACAGCTTGACGATGCATCAAGTTCTAACTCTGCCGCTGCTATCACAGACGAACACGAGGCAACACGAGCCGATCTAAAAGAAGTTCTCATCGATATTCAGATCAATGTCAACAATATCTTAAGAGACAATATTAAAATTCGAGAAGAAGTTGTGGCTCTACGAACAACAATACAACAACAGCAGGAAGAACTAACCAAGCTTAAACCGTTGATCTTGACTTTACAGCAAGAACTAGAGGATGCAAGAAGGAAAACTGACGAACAAGAAGAAGAAATATCGCAACTGTACGATCTCCAAGACAGTTTAGAACAATACACTCGTAAGAACTCGCTAGAAATACACGGCATCCCAGAAAATGTGTACTCTTCCACCGAGGAGGCTGTCCTAGAAGTTGCTAAAGCTCTTAACGTCGAGGTAAGACCCGATGACATCGAAATCTCGCATCATCTAAAGGGGGAAGTTGGAGCAAAGCCTATAATCGTCAAATTTGTCAGTCACAAAAAGAAAGCTGAACATTACAAGCAGCGAACAAAATTGAGGAACACCTCTTTGTCGGTTGTTTTTCCCGAGTCATCTGCTGCTTCGATTGTCTCTTCGAAAGGCATATATATAAACGAGAACCTAACCTCTTTCAGACGAGAGCTGTTGAAGGAAGCCAACAAAAAACGTAAGAACAATATTATTTCAAGTGCTTGGACCATAGATGGAAAAGTTTTTGTTAAAATCTCCTCGGCGAGTAGACCGATAAGAATCTACGACAAAAACGACTTAGAAGACCTTTAAGAATTGATAAATTTCCGTTATCTTTATTGATCTTTAGGCGTTTCACTGATGTGACCTGTTACATCTTTTAAAAGGAGATTGGGAAATTCTAATCTTTTTTTTTCCTCCCGCGCTATACTACCAAATGCTCTTAAACATAATTATTTTAGGGGTGTCTTATTATATATGCTTTTGTGTTTACTTTCTTTTTTTCCACGCAACTTCAATGTCGTCGCTTCCAATTAGGTTTAATTTTCTGTTATTTTTTACTTGTGCACAGCACTCTATTGCTTTCTATTTAACTGTTTTGTTTGGTTTTTCGGAGCAAAACAAACTTTTTCCTAAACAAAAGTTCGAAGCTAGGAATTATATGCAAATCGGCTACAAATGCAAAACAGCCAATTTAATTTCTCTAAATTCAGCGTAAAACAATGGATTTAAAAATAGCTTCACTTAATGTCAGGGGAATAGGGAACAACACTAAAAGAAGAGAGGTGTTTAATTGGCTGAGATCAAAAAAACTCTCAATATACATGCTGCAAGAGGTCCATTGTTCTGAAAACACCGCGAATCTATGGGCTTGTGAATGTGGCTATAAAACGCTTTTTAGTTGTTGTTCAAGCAATAAAGCGGGAGTCAGCATTCTTTTCAACAACACTTTTAATTTACAGATCCTTAAGGTTTTTTCAGACCCAAACGGCCGCTTCATAATTTGTGACATCGAAGCAAACAGCAAACCTTTAACTTTGGCTAACATATACGCCCCCAATGAAGACGATCCAAATTTCTTTCGTGCCTTTTTTGATCACTTATCCAGCTTCCACTGCGAAGAAATTATAACTGGAGGCGATTTTAATTTAGTGCTTGACCTTAATAAGGACAAAAAAGGAGGCCTCGCGAAAACTCATAAGAATGCTTTGAAAGTAGTACAGGATCTCTCCGAGAGCCTCGAATTGTCTGATGCATGGAGAATTCTCAACCCGGAGGTCACGAGATATACTTGGCGCCAACGGCAACCTGATATCCACTGCAGACTTGATTTCTTTCTTGTAAGCCAATCATCTATTTGTAATATCACTCAGGCAGATATTATTCCAGGGTTTAAAACTGATCATTCCATGATTACCGTTAGCTTATCCTTACATTCAAATCCGAGGGGAAAAGGGTTTTGGAAGTTGAACACTTCATTTCTGTCTGACGCCAGGTACCTCGAAGAAATAAGAACAACAATTCAAGAAACCGTAATTGAATATGAAAATAATGTCTCGGTAAATCCCGCCTTACTCTGGGAGATGGTAAAACTTAAAGTACGAGAGAAGTCAATCTCTTACGCTGCTTATCACAAATCAGCAACAACAAAGAGAGAAAACGAGCTGGAAAATAAAATAACCATACTACAAAAACAACTTGACATGGCAAACAATAATGAACCCCAAAATCAGAGTATTATAGAGAGAATCAATTTATTAAAACGCGATCTCGAAAAAATAATCGAACATCGGACTAAAGGTGCAATTCTCAGATCAAAGTCCCTGTGGTATAATGAAGGAGAAAGAAACACCAAGTACTTTCTTAATCTTGAAAAGAGACATTTTAAACAAGGGACAATTAGTCAACTGAAAATTAACGAGACAGATTTCGCCACTTCCGACAAAGCAATACTATGTGAATGTGAATCCTTCTACAAACACCTTTACACTTCCAAAGTCAACAATGACTTTGCATCGGACTTCTTTCAACAAGCGAACGAAACTGTCTTAAGTCACGAGGAACGAAATTTTTGCGAAGGCTTTTTATTCGAAAAAGAATGCGCAGAAGCTGTAAAGAGTATGGATTCAAACAAAACGCCTGGAACAGATGGCCTACCGGCCGAGTTTTATAAAAGTTTTTGGAAAGATATTTCCACTTTGTTAGTTTCGGCTCTCAACTATGCCTTTGAATCTGGCTGCCTCTCCATAACCCAAAGACGGGGTGTCATTAAGCTTATTCCGAAAAAGGATGCGGAACTGTACTACATAAAAAAAACTGGCGCCCCATAACTCTTTTAAACACGGACTATAAGATCGCTGCAAAAGCTCTTGCAAATCGAATCAAATCTGTACTTCCCAGCATCATAAACAACGATCAGACAGGATTTATGAAGAACAGATTTATTGGAGAAAATATCCGTCTCATAGACTGCATCATCCAATATGCCGCAAAGGAAAATATTCCTGGTTTACTGCTCTTTATAGACTTCGAAAAAGCTTTCGGCTCGCTCGAATGGTCTTTTATCGTTAACTCCTTACGCTTCTTCGGGTTTGGCCCATCGATCATTAATTGGGTAAAAGTTCTCTATTGCGAAACGGAAAGTTGTGTTCTAAATAACGGGTGGTCAACCAACTTTTCCAGACTCTTCGAGGCGTTAGACAAGGCTGCCCCTTGTCGCCATATCTATTTATCCTTTCCGCTGAAGTGTTAGCCAAGGCAGTTAGAAACAACATAAACATAAAAGGCATCTCTGTTGACAATAACGAAATTAAAATTAGCCAATATGCAGACGATACCACACTTATTTTGGATGGCTCAAGAGAAGCGCTTGCTTCAGCACTTAATTTGCTAGATGACTTCAGTAAAGTCTCGGGTCTCAGACTAAATAACAAAAAAACGGAAGCTCTTTGGATAGGTTCCAGCATTGGCAATGAACAGCTTATTTTGCCAGGAAGGGATTTTAAGTGGCCGAAATGTAAGGTGAAAACCTTAGGGTTGTGGTTGTCAGTCAAACCTGAAATATCTGCACGCTTAAATTATAATGAAAAGATTGAAAAGATAAGAAAAATTCTGAGCTGCTGGAAGTATCGTAGGCTAACCTTGCTGGGGCGAATCACCGTGCTTAAGTCCTTAGCCGCCTCGCAACTAGTCTATTTGCTATCTCCCATGCCTTCCAATTATCACGCAATAAATGAGATTAATACATTGTTTTATCAATTCCTTTGGAACGGGAAGGGAGACAAAATCAAACGAAAAATTATGATTAATGATTATTGCGAGGGTGGCCTTAAGATGATTGACCTTGTCTCTTTCAACAAATCGCTTAAAACAACTTGGATAAAAAAATACTTGGATTCCACGAACAACGGAAAATGGAAAGTTTTTATCGACTTAGCCTTGAAAAATCACGGAGGCAAAAACGTATTTATTGGTAACCTTAATACAAAGGATACAAAAAAGTCGATCACAGTCTCCGACGTGTTTCTCGAAGAAATATTGGAAATTTGGGCGGAAGTTAATTTCGAACAGCAATTAGTGTCTTTGGAGCATTTCCAAAAACAAAACCTATGGCACAATTCCTTAATAAGAATAGAAAACAAACCAATCTTCTTTAAGGACTGGTGCTCAAAAGGCATTACTAAAGTAAAACATTTGCAAAAACCAGAATGCGATAGCTACCTTTCTCTAAAAGATTTCCAGGTAAAATACGACCTGAATGCTGCTCCACTTCGTTTTTACGGCCTTATATCAGCTGTCAAGGCACTTGGCAATAGCAGCCTCAAGCAAGAGAACGATGACAAACAAGAATACGAACCTCTTAGCACAAACTTTTAAAGTCCAAAAAAGTTAGTGCACTGGTATATAAATCCTTAGTCAGAAACAAAGGTGGAGCTCCAAGGAATAGCCAAAAGAAATGGCTTATGGACTGCAGTTTGAGCAGTGAAAACCTCGACTGGAGCTCGGCATATCTTTTGGCTTTGCGGTGCACCAAAAGCACAAAGTTAATAGAATTCCATTTTAAACTTCTTCACAGACGTCTGGCAACTAACAATTTCCTGTTCAAAATTAAGCTGAAGGAAAATGAAAATTGCACCTTCTGTCAAAACGCGCCTGAAACACTAATACATCTTTTTTGGACATGTCAAAAAACCTCTAAGCTTTGGAAAAGTATAGTGGAATGGCTACAAAATTTGAATATTATGCAGAACAATTTCACGCTACTGAATATTACTGCTCTCGGACTAAAGCCTGACACCTCGAAATATGCCCTCCAAATTAACTACTGTTTACTGCTAGCACGATATCATATCTGGCTTGCTAAAACAAACGAAACTTTACCCCACTTTGAGCATTATCTGCTTTTTCTGAAATCAAGATACGAGCTGGAGACAAAAGGTGGTGACAGGAAAAAGTGGGAACCTCTTACAGTGTATATTGAGCTTTAAAAAACTTCTGTATTTCAACTGGATATCTGTATGACCCTATTCTCGCAAGACGTAATTGACGCTTTTCTTCTCAAACCTGAAATAAGACTCTCTTTAAAGCTTAAATCAGCGCCGATAGATGATAAATATTGTAGCTTGGCCTGTACTAGTACCTGCTCTGTATTGCTCCGTTTTGTTTTATTTTGCTTATTTGTGTTTTCTATTCTTATCTAGTTCGCTTTTTTTTCTCGTATTTGCATGTCCTTTTGTAACTTCATGTTTTTCCACAAATGTAATGTTTAAAACATAGCAAGGTAAAACAATAATGTATTGTAATGTAGTGTATTAAAAAAAAAAAAAAAAAGTTGTGAGAGCATCGTTTTGGATTTTATTTAAGATTTTTTTTGGAATTTTTGTGGATTTTATTTAAGACAATGTATGGGAAGTCCCCCCCCCCCTTTTCATTGTTGAAATACGCTCCGTGGATACTGGCACGTGGTTACAACATTGTAAAGGGGAAGGGGCTCGAAATGTGAGAATTGGAGATTGGAAAATTCTCGCGTTCAACGAACAAGGTTTTCTAAGGGGAGTGTCTCAACTACTTTTGTCCATGATTGAAGGTATAACATTACCTCAAATAGATTACCATCAACAGATCCAAGTTAAGTACAAGCCGCAAAAAACCATCAACAGTCTCTTTCCACCACCAAAGCTACAGGATAAAACCGACCGTCCATCTTCTGGAATAGTGTACAAAATCAGTCGCAGACAGTACGATCTTGTATGCTATGGCCAGACAGAAAGATCACTGAAGACAACAGTGTCCGAGCACAAAAAGACTGTATTGATGTTTGACGAAAATTCCAAAGTTGCGAGCCATGTCCATGAATGTCATCATCAGATGGACTTAGACAATGTTAAAGCCGTCGGACATGAGCCAAATTACCATAAACGGCTTTTTCTTGAAGCTTGAATGTCTGTGAAAGATGGAACGCTGGGAATAACCACATCATCATTCCAGAAGTCTATAAATGTTTGGCACCCTTTTAACTTAAGACTCTCGCGCAAAAAAATTCTTAGTAGGTACGCGCATAGCGCTCGCGCAACGTTATTTTTAATTTTAATTCATGCGTTACAACATCAAGCGTCCTTATAACTGATGAAGGTTTAAGAGTTAGCAGAAGCGTCTTAAAGAACCGCCTATAGAGCGTTTTCAGTCAAGCAAGTAAAAAAATAAGATCATCAACCATTCAACAGATAAAATCAAGAAATTGTGATATTATAGAAGAGTAATACATAAACAGCACGCCAATGTCTCAGGGCCGTGCGATATCCCGTACTTGAGTTATTCGGCAAAATGTAACACTCACAATTATTGTGTTTTGTATGGAACGCCATATTAGCCTCTCTTTGAGGGAACGCCAACATGGAGTTAAAACTTATCTTACTTTGGCTATCTCAAAGGATTTGTTCTCTCTGTTGAGCTTTCAAACATTCACATAGACGCTTCTTTTACCATGTTGGCTTCTCAAACCTCAAAAACACACGGTGAATCGATGTTTTCATGTAAGTGCTACCGAGCTGAAACATGCAAGCTGATACATTTCTGAAATGTCTTTTACGTGATGAAGAAAAACATGCAAAAGTCTGTTTACTTTTGAATGCTAGTTTTTTTTATGACGTCACGTGAAAACCCTCTATATCTTACAAGTCAGTGACAAACATTAACTATTTTCAACGATACTCTTACAATATCATATTATGTTTGCAGGAGGTTTATTTCTATCAGGACGAGATGGGACAAGTTAAATGCAAAACATGCAGCATCGGTACTTACGTGTCGGAAGAACTGCACCCTGGTAAAAGTCCAGCAGACTGTCAGGCGTGTCCTTACGGTGAGGAAAATGATGTTAAAATGCATCTTGACCCAAAATGTTAAATGTCCCTGTTTACGCAATGAGCTCAGATGGGAATCAGTATGGAACGATCAGCGGCGTTCTGAGGCGGATAGCAATTTCTCTGAGCTCCATACTCTTGCTCGGACACCCAGTAAAAAACACATTCTTATAGCATTTGACTGACCGTCGTTGACTTGACCGTCGTATCCATTTAGGCCATTCTTCTGGATTCTTGAAATCGAAAGATGCTGGCGGGGCGATAATGTTGGATGCCATGTCGCTCAATCTTTCCTCGATTTTCTTCGTTTGATTACTCCTGACACCATGCACAATTACTCTAATAGAGAACCACGCGAGCCATGTTGTAGATCAGAATGAATCATATCCCTTTAATCAATTCCCCTATAAGGTTGCAGTACATTGCGTCACTAGTAAATGATTAACACCACAGGAGGGCCATCGTAAAATTTCTGACAAATTTGGTATTGGAAGAACCCAAGCCCATAAAATCTTAAAGGAACGAAAACAAATATTTGTGTCGTACGAAAGCCATTTACAG
The DNA here is from genome assembly GCA_016490735.1 of Pachyseris speciosa. Taxonomy (NCBI): domain Eukaryota; kingdom Metazoa; phylum Cnidaria; class Anthozoa; order Scleractinia; family Pachyseridae; genus Pachyseris; species Pachyseris speciosa. The sequence continues at coordinate 460,339 of JAEMWC010000691.1, forward strand.
TCGAATAACCAAAAAAGAGTCCGCTGTGGGAAGTACTCAGATGTGAATGAGGCACTATGGGACTGGTATGTTATCTACAGGAACTCGAACATTCCCGTTTCGGGAACAATGTTTCAGGAAGAAGCTTTGATGATTACAGAAAAAATGGGCATCAGTGGCTTTGCTGCTTCTAATTGGTAGCTAGAATCATTCAAGAAACAACACAACCTACACCACATGGCCATAGCTGGTGAGGATGGAGACGTGAAAGACGAAACTATCGAAAGCTGGAGTGAACGAGTTAGAGAGATCACACGAGGGTGGAAGCCTGAAGATTTATGGAATATGGACGAAACAGGGAGCTTTTGGAGAGGATTGCCCGAAACAAGCCTAAATGAAAAGGGACGACGTTGTAATGGTGGAAAGGAAGCCAAACAGAGAAATACATGGGCGTTCTTTGTTAACGCAGCTGGAGAAAAAGAAGACCCCATCGTCATAGGAAAATACGCGAAGCCGAGGTGTTTCAAGAATTTAAAGGATATTAAAAGGCCCTATAGATGCTGGTATTTCTCCAACGCAAAGGCATGGATGTCAACAGAGGTAATGAATGAAGTCTAATGTAACTTTGATTCGCAAAAAGCGAAGTATCTTACTGTTCTTGGACAATGCCCAATGCCATCCTCCAGCCCTTGATGAGAGGTTTTCGAATATCAGTATCAAATTGCTGCCGAAAAACACAACTTCAAAGACACAGCCCCTAGATGTCGGTATCATAGCAAATTGGAAAGTGAAGTACAAGAAACGATTGCTTCGTTACGTTTGCTCCAAGGTGGATGAGTCGAACAGCGCCAGCGATATTGTCAAGTCCATAAATATTTCTATGGCAATGGAATGGGGACGACAGGCTTGGGACGAAGTGTTTCCTGAAACAGTCAGGAAATGCTTTCAGAAAACAAAGCTCTACCCGGAAGAAGTCGTAGAAGACGATGATCCCTTTGAAGGAGAGGATCTATGTTCTATTTTTCTCAAACCATGTTATTGCTGCAGATACTTTTAACCGAGTAAGTGATTTTTTGAGCGCTTTTATGCATAAGCTGTACACTAAGTCATTAACTGTAATATAAAATGGCATTTTCACCGTGTTCTAACCTGTATTTTGTACAACCTGTATTAAGCGGTCACTTAGCCATTCCCCAAGGGTGACCGCTTAATACAGGTTCGAATGTACTAAACATGCCTCGCTAAATATATGTGAACATGCTCTGGGTCATGTAATTATCACTCAAAGCCGATCACAATCTTCACCAAAAATCTATTCTGCTTAGTATATAATCAGGTGCACGATATGTTTGTTTGTACCTTTTGTCCTTGTTTGTCTTCATTTCTGCAAAAAGATCCAAAAACTACAGCGAAATCCCCGCACGCTCGACGTGTCACGGGTCTCGTGAAACAGCTGTTGCTTGAGTCGAGATCATGAAACGCAAGGATATCCGGCTACTTCAGTTTTATTTCCGGGTTGTGAAAAAAATTCGATCACTGATCGACATGAAGCTCTAATTTTCATACGTTGCCGTTGTACCATGATTACAGATTCCTGGTCCTCGAACGTGTCAAACAATCCACTGGTGCAATGTAAATAACTTGTTCTTTTTGTTTGTTTGTTTTAGTTAAGCACTTTTATTTGTCCTTATTGTCTATCAGATGAGGAGAGAATCTAATACGTTGTGCAATACTTTTTTTAACACCTCATTATATAAAGCATGTGCACAAATAATAACGTCCCAATACAGTCTAATCTTGTGCTTGCGGCATACATTGGTAGCGTAGTTTCGTGGTATTTAGTTTTCTCTAGCATTGAAAATAAGAAAGCTTCATTGCCAGCTAGAACACATCTGCTCGCGAATGTGGACGATACAGCATACGAATATGGAGCGTTGGTTGGGGGAAAGTGCAGCTCAAGTACCAAATACCCGGGCACACTGAGAACATGCGTATCAGAGACTGCAACCGGTCAATTGAGCTCCACTTCACAGACACCCTACAAGTCACTATTGCTAACTGTGGTTTGAAGACGGAAGCAGAGCTGATATTAGCGAGGGTTGGTAACGTTGAGACACACCTTCTTTTTACTCTCGTGTTTAAGGTGGCTGATATCAGTTTCCCTCGCGTGGAGAATCTGACCAGTAGCGCGCGCGTCACACTTTATACGCGCGAGATGTGAAGAACGGGAAAAACAAAAACAAAGATGGCGGCGCGAGGCTTTCTTCGAGCAAGGCCACGTTTGGAACTTCAAAAAGAAATTCGCGTTTACCTGAGGCCGTATGTACTCGATCGACTTACATAGGAAATTTTTTTTTTTCCGGAGATTGATAATGCATATTAAACTTCCAAAGAGAAAATTCCACCTCTACTGCGATCGATCGTGTCGGGAACCGGGAGGATAACGAGCCGGAAAGTAATTGTAAAACTGCAAAAGTGGAATACCACTTCACTTTTACTTACAGGTAATAACATCTCAACATTCTATTATTTCTATGCCTCACCGCCTCCTGTTGTTTGTCGCGAATCACATCTGAACTCGTGTCAGCTCAATTGCATACAGTTGACATGTGTTCTGCGAGCAATTTAGTCAATTCCACGCTTTCGCTTCGTGTTATTTAACATAAACATGCTTAATTAGTCATGTCACAGGTTGTGGAGAAATTATTTTAAGTGAGCCCAAACGTTTGGCCAAACAGTAAAAACAACAACTGTGGACTTTTAAAATTCACCCTACTGAAATCTACTCGGCGCGTGGACTGCAAACAAGGTGCCCGCGCTTGTACGCGTAATGGTTAGCGACAGTCAACAAAGCGCATGAGCAAATGTCGATATTTTGAAATGCGCGAAAACGCGCGTGGAAATTGCTCAACTCACGAGGGTTTTTGCAAGAAAGCGAGCCCGGTGACCCCCTATTTTATTGTTTCAATATTTTTGTCTTGTCAAGAGGAAACGTCACTCAAAATTCAAGAAAATTCTTTCAGAGAAATTTTACACCACTCATAAATTGCATTTTCTCGCTTTTATAAAACATCCTCTCGATAGAAAATTTCTAAAACATTTTGCTGTCGTCACCGAGTTAGTTTTCAAATTATAATTGCCAGAAGTTGAAATGCAGCTCTGAATAACTCTCAAGTACCGTTGCCATGGTAATAGCTGACGACGTATAATAGTTATTTCTGGGCAACAACTAAACGTATAATTTAATCTTGCAAATTTTTCTTTCGGCCTTGGTTTACCTTTGTGTTCTTTTCTCTCAAACTTTACGTTGTGAAAAAGCTGAAGACTGGTACCAGTCACCTTAATAAGCTGTACTATGGTGTTGTGCACGCGCGCACCGGAGTTGCAATGCAGGTAAAAATAAATTGGTTTACCTATTGCCTCATAACGTGATTTATTAATTAACGGTGTCAAAAGCGTATAACGCTTTTTTGCAAGCTAGAGCTAATGTATAATTGGTATTTTATCAAGTGAAAGAGCAATCAGGAATTACAAAGTGCTTGCACATTCCCCGAGAAATTCAGTTTTATTTTATTTTTGTTTTTTGCGCTCTTCCTCTGAAATAATTAATGGACACTCCCCACAGCATACTGAGATGAAGATATGCGCAGTAGGATTGAAGAAAAATATTTTACCCGACCCGGTTTTATGCTTTCTTCAGTTCCATACCCAAGTTCTACATCACATACAACCGGAAGTTTTTTTTATTTTTTTTTATTTTTTTTTTATTTTTTTTATTTTTATTTTCAGGGTTACATAGGACATTTAGGTTTACAATTGTCTAAAAAAAGAAAGAAATTAAAAAAAAAAAAAAAAAAAAAAAAAAAAAAAAAAAAAAGGAAGCTCATACATCATTTCATTACGTACTTACAATATAATATTTACACACACACAATAACAATAATAATAGTAAACCATACGTCTAGAGGTTTTGAATATGATGGAGTATCGCTTTCCATTTCTCATTATGACTATCTACAATATCATTTTGCTCAGCTATGACACGCTCCAATTGATAAGCAATTTTTATTTTTGTTTTAAGAAGTGAAAGGGAAGGATTCACGTTAAGATGTCTACATTGGAAAATAACTTGTTTACCTAGTAATACAATATGGTTAATTAATTGCGTTTCTTTTCCAAAGAGCCCAAACATTATACTCGCACCTGTCAAACACTGAATTGTAGAAAAATAATTTTTCAACCATTCAACTACAGAAAGCCAAAAAGCACTTGAAAATGGACAATGTATAAATAGATGCTCGAGGGATTCCTCTGATGTTTGACAAAAAGTACACAAAGGTGAACTGACTATTCCTATTTTATAGAGGACTTTATTTACATAAAGGATTCTATTTAAAACCTTATACTGAAATTCTCTTATCTTCGAGTCTAGTGAAGCACTTCTAGGGAGAAGATAAATGTCTTTCCAAGATAAGTCATGTAATGGAAATAAAAGTTCGTATTTAGATATTGAAATCGGGGGTTTCTTAATTTTCTTGATTAGTTGCCAATATAAGTTTCTGGAACAAGAGGGAAATATAGAGCCTTGCGGTTCGTGAGCCTCGGGCAAAGTGTTTGGCATGTCCCTTAAAAGGGTCTTCCACTCCGATGGAATAGAGTCAAAGACACTCATAAGGACAAAATACTCCGCACCGGTTACGTTTTCATTTTGTAATGTGCTCCATGATTTCATTCTACCAAAATCAGTCAAAATATCACTTACAGTAAGAAATCCTTTCCTTAGAAGTTTGTTCCTAAACAAGGGTTTTCCATTTATACACAAGAACTTGTTATTCCATATGATTTCATTTAGCACATCAGGTAGAGTGGTAACTGGTGATATCTTATAAAGCGCCCATTCAGTTAAGCATTCCTTGTAAAATTTAGGAAGAGTCCTCGGCAAAAATCGTACATCATAATTACATTTAGTTAAGAAAGCGCCCCCAAAGTCAGCAAGATAGTCATCGAGAAACAATTTCCAGGTACTGTTATGACCGTCGAGATATTTCTTCATGCACATGATTCTTTGAGCCTTGATAAGTGTTTCAATATGTGGCATACGCAATCCACCATCTTTATAGTCACTTATAAGCGTGAGGCGCTTTATTTTATCTTTTCCCGAATTCCAAATAAAATTAAAAAGAACAGTATTCACCTGCTTCACAATCTCTTTTGTTAAAGGGATTAACGATGCCCGGAACATAAATTTGGGAATTGCAAAGGTCTTAATAATTTGAATTCTACCAATCAGTGTTAAGTTTCTCCACCGCCATGCATTAATAGATTTTTGGATGGACCTAATAATGTTTTCAAAGTTGAGCTCCTGATACTTTTGCCAGTTATACGTAAAGAAAATGCCTAAAATTTTCATTGGTTTGTTAACTTTGTCAACGCCTATATACTCTGGCGAATCATGAATGCTACCAAGCCAATACGCTTCTGTTTTCTCTTCGTTCAACCTTAGTCCAGAAATTCTACCAAATCTCTCTAAGAGACCTTGCAGCAAGAAAAAGGACTGTGTATCGCTAACAAAAGTTGTCAGATCGTCAGCAAAGACGCTGAGTTTAACTTCGCATTTACCAACTTTGATTCCTTTAATGTCATTATTTTCACGAATACTTATATTGACAATTTCAAGGGCAATAATAAATAGGTATGGTGACAAAGGATCCCCCTGGCGAACTCCTCTATTAACCTCAAAGATATCAGATGCGAAGCCATTATTCATAATACAGCTTGAGATGTCCGAGTAAAGTATTCTAATCCAATGCAAAAAGGAGTTGCCAAAATTAAAAACTTTTAGCGACATACAACCGGAAGTTAGTTCTGATAAAAAGTCAACTTTTAGGCTCAAGGGGCTGATATTCTGTATTCTGAGAGCTGTTCATGAAGATTATTTTGCTGTTTAAGAATAAGGGACTTCGTACTTCTACCGTAGTCCCCGGAAAGACAAGGTAGCCTGCGAATGAAAATACATTTGATAACATGCTGTGGGAACCAGCACACTTTGCACTCATTCCCAAAGGAGCTGGAAATAAAACAAGGCTGGCTCCTTGAGCATGTCTTATTGTGACTCTCCCTTTAGAATGTATTTTGCCGGAAAGAAGATAAGTGTTACCCTTGTCCCTAAGCGATTCTTGCAATATTTCCTCAGTCGGGCAATGAATATACTAATGCGTTCCCGATATACCTAAATTGCAGTTCCCATTATGTTTATTTTCATTTTTATTCCAGGTATATTATAACTTCATGGTATATTATAACTTCATGACTCGAGCTTTGAAATGTCGATTTACCCGAAGCCTCGCCAGGATTCTGGTATCGGATGGCGCTGTCGGCAAAAGTTACAGTTCGAATTAGTGCTACGAGTCAGGGCGTGGTTTACTTTCCTACCGTGACGTCATCAAATTTTAAAATCAAAATAGCAGGTTTTCTGAGTTTTTATATACATCAGGTTGAAAATAACTTACAAAGAATTATTTTTTCGAGTTTCCAGTTCCTTAGCGTCTTTAGTTTTTAAAGAACGGAAATTTTCATAGTGCGTGACCAAGATAGGTCAGCTGTATGGCTGAAAAATAGTTTTCCCTTATGATTTTCAGCAGTTAAAACATTTCAAGAATTCGAATATCTATATGTATAGTAGCTCAGAAACAAAAAGAAAACCCCTTTATCGCATAAGTTAATGTACACTGTATAGGTTAATTTTGGGTACCTTACTTGTACATGTACGTACTTCAGTGTATATGGCGTCTGCATACAATTACAAAGCTCTTTAAAGTTGCGTGAGAATTAAAAGTTTAGGCAGATAACTCAGAAACGGTGTGCCACACAGATCTGAGGCTAGTAAAATTGCTCATTTGCTAGTCTTTTGTCGCATCTCATTTTCTTGGCTTCTTTCATGGAACGGTTTCGGGATTTATTCTTGTACGCCGGGTTTTTTTTGCGTGACGGTGAAAACGATCTATAAAGACTACTGTAGTGCAAGGAAAAAGGCACCAGACAAGTGAGCAGGGGAAGTCTGCCAAGGTCAGGTTATCAGTGTTCTATTGTGATTTGCATTTTCCTTTTTTTCAATCTAGAATTTATTTTTTCCCAACAAGCTCACGTACACGAAGTGCCTGTGTCCCGGGTCCTGGGTTCGATCTCCGTTTGTTATGTTATGCAACACAATCTCGAATCACGCAACAGCACCTCCACAAGACTCGTGACACGTCGATTTTCGCTGGTGGTATTTGCGGAAATGAGGACGAACAAGGACAAAAGGTACAAACAAACATATCGTGAGTAGTATAGTACTTGGGGGTCCTAGCGCATTTTCCACAACAACGCATTTTCCAATTTTGCGCCGTAAAATTTAACAGCGCATTTTTCCCAAGGTCAAGGTCAAATTTTCCAAATCTAAAATTAGCGTTTTCTCCCAGAATACTTCAATATTTTAGGCATCAGGATGATGAATGAAAGAATTGAGTAGTATTCGTCGAGAAACGGCTGATTTCAATATTCTAAGCGGAATGAGCATATTTGAGTAGTATTCGTCGAGAAACAGCTAATTTCAACATTCTAAGCGATAATTAGTATATATGAGCAGTATTCAGGTAGAACGGCATTTTCCCATTTTCCAAGGTCAAGGTCATCTATTTAAGTACTTTATGATATAAAAATCACTTAAAGAAATGTCGCTATAAGTCAAATGGAGAATGACGAAAGAAAGAAATCTCCGGGCCTTGGAAAAGCCCTCTCAAATCAGGTCAGGTAGCCAGATGGTAAATGGCCTGAGTCAGAAAAATATTGGATCAGGTAGCCAGATGGTAAATGATCCGAGTCAAAAAATTATATATCTTAATAGTATAGACATGGAAAATAGAAATAGTATTTTCAAAGAATTATTGAAAAGATTAGGCCGTATGGATGTTGGTGAGATGAGGCAATTAGTTAGTCTCGCTGATAACATCAAAAAGCAGAAGCCAATTCCAGCACCTCGCAAGAGTGTGAAGCAGATGGTTAAAGATTATGAAGACAACATAATTCTTCCACCACCACAATTTAGAGATAGACCAGTACCAGCACCAAGAACTAAAAAACTAGCCCCAATACCAGAACCAAGGACTAAGATAGAGCAAACAGATAAAGCTCTCAAAGGATACACCAAATCATTTCAAATAGATATCAAAAATTACAAAGACCCGCTATTACAACTGCAAAACACAAGAAAGGCTGTAGCGTACCGTCTTGTAAGTTTACTAAAATCAATGAAAGGACTGAAATTCGTTGAAGCACTAAAGGTAACATTCAGAAAAATGTCTGATGGTGAAATAATACATAAAACAGCCTTTTTCAACAGTCCACCTCAAACAATTATAAATAATCTCCAGATCAGTGAATCACTTCAAGCGTCAAAACAAAATATATTAAATAAGATTGCAGTTTGGATTTCAGAAGGATCTGGCTGGGTTGTGGAATCAGTCGACAAGCATTTTCTAAATGTTGTAATATATCAGCCAATGAAAGGCTCATCATATATCAAACTACCCCCAGAATTAATGAATAAAATGAAGGGATTGATTAACATGAAGAATAAAGACAATGAATGCTTCAGATGGTGTCACATCAGACATTTGAATCCACAAGATAAAGATCCTCAGAGAATAAAAAAATCTGATAGACAACATATTAATACGTTAGATTATTCTGGCGTTGAATTCCCCGTCACAACTAAACAGTACAACAAGATAGAAAAACAAAATGAGATCAACATCAATGTATTTGGTTATGAAAACAAACAACCATATCCAATTTATGTTTCAAAAGAAAAGTATGAAGACTGTTTGAATCTTCTATTGATTACAGAAAATGAAAACAAACACTACGTTTTAATCAAAGATTTCAAAAGGTTCATGTATAATCAAACAAAGCACAAAGAAAGAAAACACTTTTGCATGCACTGTCTACAATGTTTCAGCTCAGAAAGAGTCTTGAATGATCATGTGGACAACTGCATACTGGTTAATGGCACACAAGCAATAAAGATGCCAAACAAAGACAATAATATTCTAAAATTCATCAACTTCCATAAACAACAGCAAGTACCATTTGTAATCTATGCTGATTTTGAGGCTATAACTGAGAAAATACACGGTTGTCAACCCAACAATGATAAATCATACACTGAAGCCTATCAGAAGCATACTGATTGTGGATATGGTTACAAGGTTGTTTGTTGTTATGATGATAAATACAGCAAGCCAATACAAATATACAGGGGTGAAAAGGCTGTATACAAATTCATGGAAGCTATGTTAGAGGAAGTTAAATATTGCAAGAAGATTGTTAAAGAATTCAACAAACCATTGAAAATGACTGAGGATGATGAAGAGAAATTCCAAAAAGCCAAAGAATGTCACATTTGTGATAAAAAATACACTGAAAAGGATATCAGAGTACGAGATCACTGTCACATTACTGGCCAGTATAGAGGATCAGCTCATCAAGAATGTAACCTGAAACTTAGAGTCAATCCAGAAGAAGTGAAGATACCTATTATATTTCACAATCTAAGAGGTTATGACAGTCATTTTATTATGCAGGAGATTGGAGCCATTGTCAAGAAACACACCTTCACAAATAAAAAAGGTGAAGACTGCCAAATGAACATCAATGCTATCCCAAATAATATGGAGAAGTATATGGCTTTCATGCTTGGCAACCACTTAACCTTTCTTGATAGTTTCCAGTTCATGAGCTCCAGTTTGGAAAAACTTGTAGGCAATCTACCAAAAGAAGCCTTAAAATACACCTCACAAGAGTTCAAGGGAAAGGATCTTAATCTGATGGCACAGAAAGGTGTTTATCCTTACGACTACATGGACAGTTTTGATAAATTCAATCAGAAGCTGCCCTCAAAAGAAGAATTCTATAGCATACTGAGTGATACGCATATATCAGATGAAGACTATACACATGCTCAGACAGTGTGGGAAACATTCTCCTTAAACAATATGGGTGATTATCATGATCTGTACCTCAAAACAGACGTACTCCTGTTGGCTGATGTATTTGAGAACTTCAGAAGAACGTGTCTCGAGTACTACAAACTGGATCCGTGTCACTACTTCACATCTCCTGGTTTGTCATGGGATGCTATGCTGAAGATGACTGATATCAAACTGGAATTAATGACTGACATTGATATGTTCCAGTTCATTGAGAAGGGTATGCGTGGAGGAATCAGCTATATTGCAAATCGTTACGGTAAAGCTAATAATAGATACATGAAAGAGTATGACGAGAAGGCGCCCTCAAAGTACATCATGTATCTTGATGCAAACAATTTATACGGATGGGCAATGAGCCAATACCTCCCAACTGGTGGATTCAAATGGATGACTGAGAATAAAATGAATAATCTCAACCTGGCAAAGTATAGAGAAGACAGCAATAAGGGTTTGATTCTGGAAGTTGATCTGGAATACCCTCAGGAGTTGCATGATCTACATAATGATTACCCGCTTGGACCAGAGAAGGTGAAAGTAACTGGAGATATGCTTTCAGATCACTGTAAAGACATAGCAGAGAAATACAATATATCGACTGGTTTGGTACAGAAACTGATACCAACATTAAGCAACAAAGAGAAGTATGTTCTGCATTACAGGAACCTACAATTGTACACAGATCTTGGTTTGAAGGTAACAAAAATCCACAGAGTGCTAGAGTTCAAACAATCACCTTGGCTGAGACAGTACATTGATTTCAACACACAGAAAAGAACTAATGCCAAGAATGCTTTTGAGAAAGATTTCTTCAAGTTGATGAATAACTCAGTATTCGGCAAAACTATGGAAAATCTCAGAAAGAGAGTAGATGTCAGATTGGTGACTGATGAGAAGAAGCTATTGAAATTAGCCAGTAAACCAACTTATGTTAGCAGTAAGATATTCAATGAAAATCTGGTAGCAGTGCATAAGATCAAAGAAACACTAACTCTAAACAGGCCGGCATATGTAGGAATGTGTATTCTTGATCTCAGTAAGACGCTTATGTATGATTTCCATTACAACTACATTAAACAAAAATACGGTAATAAGGCTAAGCTGCTCTTCACTGACACGGACAGTTTGACATATGAAATTGAAGCAGAAGATGTCTATAGGGATTTCTGGAATGATAAAGATAAATTCGATAACAGTGACTATCCTGAAAGCTCGCCATTCTCCGATAAGACCAATAAGAAAGTGATTGGTAAGATGAAAGATGAGGCTGCTGGAGTCCCAATATGTGAATTCGTAGGGCTGAGATCAAAGATGTATAGCTATATTAAAGATGATCAGAAAGGAGGAAAAACAGCAAAAGGAATCAAAAAGAACACAATCAAAAATGAAATCAAGCATGAAAATTATAAAGACACTCTATTCAATGATAAACAAATGTATCATAAAATGAAAACAATCAGAAGTGAAAAACATCAATTAGGAAGCTATGAAATCAACAAAGTATCGCTCAGCTGCTTCGATGACAAAAGATATTTATCAAAAGACGGAATCAACAGTTATGCTTATGGGCATCACAAAATAAATAGCCAGGAATAAAAATACTCTTGGCTACCAAAATAGCAAATACAGTATAATACTGACCTCTCTAACATATATAGGTTAGATAAAAGTTAGTCTTTTCTTATACGTGATAAATACAATTTGCTTTCTTCCATGTGTTTGGTTATTTCAAAAATTAAATCTTCAAAACAATTGCTCGTAATGTATTTGCACTTGTTTTTCTCATACATTTGCTTCATATTTGTTTGTTTTTCCGACACTTGGTATAACACCAGTGGGACTTTGAATTCAAGACAAAGAGCATTGTATTTTCTGGTTGGATTCATTAACATCAAATCACATTGTCCAGACATATATCCTTTGTTATAACTTCTGATTCTCATATTTGAGCTTATTTGATTTTCACCTAAACCGGCTATCATTAATGCGTCTCCATATTTCTTTCTGATGAATGAAACAATCTTGCAGTGCAGATCATTTTCACTTCCAATCATCAGCATGTTATTACTTCTGTCATTGAACTGTTTGTAATATCCCTGTTTTCTGATTGATGGTAATACTTTTGATGTAACCCAATGTTTGAATTTTACTGCTTCCTGTTTTTTAGAGGACAGTATTAGTGAATAAAATCCTGATTCATTTATAAAAAAACATTTAAAAGTTTTTTCAATGGTCTCAGCACGAGGACCGTTTTGGTCCCCGTGAATCAGTGGTCTCAGCACGAGGGACCGTTTTGGTCCCCCGTGAATTCGTCATTATTTTGAGGTCTATCAAGATTTTATCATCAGATACAACATGATCTCTGATTGCTCTTTGCGGATTTTTATAGTCAAGAATTTTGGCTATGTCTCTTCCTCTGAACCATATATCGTTTTTATCATCGAGATAACAATCTATTGAAACGTCTAATTCTTTATTATCGTAGGAATATTTTTGCATCTACATATGTGTTAGATAATTTTCTTTAAATCCTTGAACGGTATCCAACTGTTGAAGTCATCACTATATCCCTTCCACTTCACCAAAGCTTGTTTCTTCTTGTAATCTCTGCGAATGACTTTATCAATACGGAATACATCCTGTTTAGCCTTTAATAACTCAGGTTCATAAAAACTCCCTTCAATTTCTTCATCGTTGTGATCTTTTAGTTTGTAAGTGATTGGATTAGTGTATTGGATTTATCAACTGTAAACACTTCTTCTGTCCAATTTGGTGTATAGCCCTTGTCGAACACAATCCGTTTATACTTGGATATTCGGACCTTATCACCTATTTTAAATTTTAGTTTTTGTTTTAATGGCTCCATATCACCATACAAATTGAAGTAAACAGTTCCTTCATTCCTCTTATCAGATGCTTCAACAGGTGTCATCTTTGTGCTTGAATGTTTTGTGTTGTTATACTGTTTCACTAATTTTGGTAACATGTCTAAATACTGTGTATTGCCTTGAACAGTGAACTTCTTCCACATTTTGGACTTCATTGTCCTATTCCATCTTTCAACTACTGATGACTTCTCTTCATTCTCAGTTGAGTACATCTGTACACTATGTTTCTCTAGCAAGTCCTTCAAGTGTTTGTTGTAAAACTCTTTTCCCTTGTCGACCCATAAATATGTGGTTTTCTGCCTTCCTTGAATATTGTTTTGAATGCTTCAGTGACAGATTCACCTTTCTTATCCTTCAATGGGACAATCCAACCATATTTGCTGAAGATATCAATAACCATAAGAAGATATCGATAACCTTTATTCCATTTACTGAACTGTTGCATTTCAACTAGATCACTTGCCCATATTTCATCAATTTTATTTACAATCACACGCCGCCGAGTGAAATTTCGTTTTATGGGGCATGTAATTCATCAGCTAGTTTTTCTTGCCAGTTTTTCTTCACTCGACGGCTTTTTCCGTTTTTTGAAACACCGAGACCAAGTTTCTGTTTTTTGTCAATTAAGAATCTGGCTGTTTGACCCCATTTTGGCATCTCACCATATGGTATTTGATCTAGTGACTCAACCATTGTTCTATCACATTCACCTTTATTTTTTCCCATATCATAACAAATATCATGGTAAGCTGCTATTTCATCCACTTTGTTATAAGGTTGTACATTCCATTTCAAGACCTCACCTGTGTTTGGATATATTCAACTGCTCATGAAGCGGTTTAAGGTCCCATATATTTAATATTTACTTGGTGTCCATCCACTTTTCGGTTTAGGAAGCTTGCCAATACCTTATGAATGTCAATAGCACCACCATAATCTAATCCTTTGATACTGTTTTGTAACGAATATTTGGTCTCACTTTTGTTGAGAGTTGTTTCAAAGCTTCTGACCCAACTTTGTGATTGCAGGCTTTGCGAGGGAAAGTCCTTTGTCAATTAATTTTTTTGCAGCTTTGGATTTCTCATTGCTTCTGAAGCATAATATCTCCCCATTTCAACACCTTCTTCTTTGCTAAATAAGGGACTCCATGTTCCAAGAATCCTGTTAGCGCCATATCTGCGGCTGAATCTAATATGCCCTTCCCTTTCTCACTTTTGACAAACTTAGTCTTAGTGATCCACACTCAGTACATTTACATTTCATCATTGTTCGACCATTTTTAGTCTTCTGATATCTTTCACTTCCTGGTACACATTCAGTGACTTTCTCTTCTGTTTAACACACAAAGATTTCATATATATTAAGTTGGATAAAATAGCTTTCCATTAGCTTTCTTTGTCTAGTAGTTAAAATCGACATACATTTCCACTAAGTTTTGTCATAGAATACTGTTATATTATCCAAAGTGCATTTGATTACAACTCGCAAACCAACAATCTGTTACAACTATTATAACAAATATATTAACATCATCAATTATTTCGAATTCTATCATACTTTTATGTTAGATAGAAATTTATTAAATCTTTCATCATCAAATAATATTGTTAATATCATAGTACTTTCTGACGTTCTAAAAGGTAGTACAAACACCATTGTTTACTCAATAACGGATCTCTAATACGCATTGATTCATTGAAACAATTCTTTTCTCCATTTGAGCAGGTATTTCCTGTCCTGATGGATCAAAGTATTCTTTCTCATTATAGCACGCGTAATATTTGCCGACTTTTATTATCCACTGTTTTTGTTTAACTTAACAGACATATATACATTACATTTTTTTGAAATAATTGATTATGAATCTATGATTGACTCTGTGTCTGTGGGATTGAATTTTGCATTATGAATGACTTTCAATATGGGGGTCCCTTCTGTCTTTCCTAATAAATAGTATAAACACCAATATCCACACAAGACTGAATCTCTTTCTTGTATCTCATCTCCAGAGTATTCAAGTTGTTTTCCACTTGTAGCCATGTATTTCTGCACTTCTGTTGGCATCATCAAACCAAATGAGTCAAAGTATTCACAGTATCTATCACCAATTCGATAACATACCCAGTGAGTACCAGGTCCAATCTTACTGTCGAGATTGACTATCCCACATTCATTCTTTTTTATTTGTCTAGGAAGATTGTCTCTTGAAAATACTCCTCTAAAATGTTTTATTCCAAGTTGTTTCACCCAATTGATTAAATCAAAGTTGGATAAGGGTTTGTTTACAAAATAGTTCCTAGTATGGGGATTGAATTGAATGGACTGTTTTTGCCCAGTAGAAGTCCTTTTCCTTTGGTTTTTTTTTTCATTCCATAACCGATTGGGTTATTCCATGTACCAAAAACAGGAGGAGATTGCCATGGAATCATAGCATGTTTCCCACCTTTCTTTCTGGGTATAATGTTATCTGGAACATGAACAGGTATTGACCGTCTTGGCGTCTGCTTTCAACATGCAAACCTTTTCCAGTTAATTTTCTGATTGCTTCTATAGCCAAAGGAATTCCAATGCTGGCGAGTATTGTTCCAATACCCTTTCCAGTCTGCGCTTTTGTTGGTTTTATAACAACGTCTCCACCATACTGCATTTTTTGGATAACATCAGCCATCTGTCTCGTATTCAATAAATTTCCTACATTAAATAATTGGGATAAATTGGCATTAGGAATAAGAAATCCTCCTTTTTGTTTCTTTCCAAATAGTTTATCAATGCCGAGACTTGCTAATGAAGAAAGAGCACCTGTAGCCAATGCTGGAGCCGCTTTAGCTACTGCTTTACCTGCATAAGGCAATAGTCTTGTTCCAAGTGAAAAAAGACTGGACCAAAGAGAACCTCCTTCTTGGACTGATTTTCTGATCTGTGCTTTGGATATCTTTACATCAGCACCTGTTCCATTTCTCTGTGATTTGGCTAATTTTTTTATCTGTGTTTTTGTCAACATCATTTGATCACCTCCAGTGAGATCTCCATGTGCGAGTCTCAATGTTACCGGTGAATTTGTTTGTATAGCTTTTGCAAGCCTTTGCTTCTGACTGTTTGAAAGTCTTACTCCATGAGGATGATAAGTAGTCATATAATATATGTTTATACTAAATTGTATTTAATACAACAATCATTTAATTTAATTATTCAATTGTTTTTTTTAATTGTTTAATTTTTTATTAATTTATTTATTTAATTTACATTGATCTAAGAATTAATTTTCCATCAGTCTTTCTCATCTCAATATCCTGCTCATAGAGGACCAGTGCATACACACTGTAATCAGCATTTGTTGTAGCACTCAAAGTGTATTTGAAAGTCAGTTTTGTCATTCCATCTTTAATATCCTGTTTCTGTTTTGTCAGATCGAAATAAACAAAAGGGAATATTGTACCGAAATTGCCCCTGTTGAGAAGGGTACTGTCACTGAAATCATTAACCGCATGAACATATTTCAAAACATCTCTAAATACTCTTGTTGGTTCTGTTGATGGTTTATAACGAAGCTCTGGATAATCATTTCCGTTGCCAACCTCAAGATAACAATCATTCAAAGTTCGGTTATTTGCAACTGAGAATGTGTTATAGAGAAATTTATTGGCTGTCTGAGATGCATCATTGACATCATTGATGATGAATACAAAGACATGCCTGGGTTTGTTTATTGCTGTGGAAATACGGAAATTGGCATTCTGTTGTCTTGTTGAATCGCCTTCTCAATCAATTCTCTCATGTAAGTCCACTTTCTGTTGTCAAGATACTTGCTCATGTATAAGGACTTTCCCGCAGAATTGAAAACAATGCGAGGAACAATTAGCTGGAATTTAGTTAGTACCACACGGCAATCATCAGCAGCTTGCCAAATCAAATTGGCATCACTCTCAAGTGTCAATTTAATCTCTACTTTTGAGTTAGGCATAAGTTCATCCCAAAAGCTCTTGAAAAAACCGTATCTGTTCAATGCAAGCTCTGCATTTACTTTACCGGCTGCACCATTCAACAGTGCTTTACGAGCTGCGAAACCTTTGTTATAAGTAGCCACCTGGGCCACTCTATCATCAGCTTGTCTTTTGTCGTCAAGATAGAAGAACTCATTGGTTCCCTGACTTACAGCATAACCCTGTGAATACTCAAGCAATGACTTAATATTTGTGGCTTGGTTGGCATCTCTGCACTCATAAACATCAAGACCATTCATTTTTACATAAAGAGTGTTTATAAGAGCGTGAACTGAATTAACAATACCATTTCGATCTCCTGCAGCAATGTCAGCTCCATCTGCAAGCTTCTTTACAATGAAATCGACATTAAAACGGGCATTATACCAGTCAAATGGTGTAGTCTCTCCACTGTTATCAACAATGAAACGGTAACCTGTTTTCTTCTGATGAGCATTGTTTGCTACTACAGTATTAAGTGCTGTCTCTAGTTCGAACACTACATCTTCATATCTTTCGATATATTTTGAGTCACGATAGTTTGACATATATTATTGTGTTAGATAAAAGTTATTTTATTTTACGTGGTCGACCTCTCTTTCTTTTGATTAAACCACCAGTCTGGCTCACACTCTCAGTTCCACTCTTGTTTCCACTCTTTCTCTTTTTCAAAAGTTCTATGATTTTGTCGCCAGCTTTTTTGCCAGCATGTTCACCAATTGTTGTTGCTGCTTTTTTTCCAGCTGTTTTGATCATATCAGTCACAATACCTTCACCATGTTGTTCATATTTTTTTAACTCAAACCGTTTCATATACTATTAGGTTTTATAATTCCACACTTCTCAAGAACAACTCAATATACCAATCTATCCCATTCAAATCGACTGGAGCTCCAGAAGAGTCTGTGACATAAAAGCGTATTGAGCTGATATTATGTGTTGAGACAGGATTCCATGAAAGAAAACGAGGTTTGTAAGTGAAAGGTAAACTTCTGACTAGATTTGTGACTGGAATAACTGCGATTGATTGTTTGTGCTATTTCCATCAACAATGCTATCTGTCACCAAATCACAATTGATATAAATTTCATCTACACTTCTTGTGATATCAGGTAAATCTGTTCCATATTCATCAGCTTCAATCAATTTTGAATCGAAACCGATAAGTTTTCTGAAATCATTATTTCTGAGATCCACACGATAATTTTCATTGAGTTCAATCAAAATGCGATATGTTGACAAAACGAAAGTTATATTAATACCATACTTGTATTTTTTTTCATCTGTTTCAGATGGATTAAGTCTTTGGTTTTTTTTTTCCATGATTTATGAATGTAATCATCGATATCGTCATATGAATACATACCATTGACGAATGTCACTGTGAACCAGTTTGCACCTCATCAACACTGTATTTAATTTGATTATTCCATAAATATCTCTGATATTGTACCAACTGTATGTCATATTGATGACATTCACAGCCATTTCATATTCCAAATCATTCGTTAATTTAAGAGGTGTATTGAATCTTTTTTCAAAATCATGACTCTTGCTGACACCAATTTTGTCTCTGTTTTTACTGTTGAATCGTAATGAAAATTTCTGTCATATACTTTTACATTAGATATTTCATCATTATTTTATTCAACTCACCGGTTTTCAGGATTCCCAGTCTGTTCAATGTATGCAATATTTTTGTGAATTCATTTTGAACATTTTTGCTGTTGTTGCCGGCTGAAATAGATCCACCAAGTAACTGTAGTCTTGAAAGCATGTCACCCAAAAATGCATCCCTTGAACCCATGCCTGAACCAATAGTTGATGCACCTTCCTCAACTGCGCCAATTCTTTTTCGGTACTTTTGTAGTAATTTGATCTCTTGAGTCAATTCATATATCTTTTCTTTATTTTATCCCTCTTCGTTTTGTTTGTGATAGATGAGCTTTTTTTATTCCAACATCTTGGTTAATTTACCAATCATTTTGTCATACTTGTCGATGTCGATTTCACCATCCATATATGATTTAAATATCTGTGATGGAGGAGGCAATTTATGTTTCATCAATGTTTGAATATCCTCAAGTGAAAAACCTTTGTCAAGATCTGACTTATATGGTGCTTCTGTTTCAGTCATCATTTTAGGTTTGTAATCAATTGGTAATGTTGTTTTCATTGGTACTGATTCAGGTAACGTGTTCATCAGCATAAGATCTTCGAAACCAGATGTCAAGGCTTTTTGATTCTTTTTCAACTGTTTAATAACTTCATCCTGTTTTTCGTCGACACTTTCTTTCACACTCTTCTGGACATCAATAGAGGGTTTCAGTAATTCTGATGTTGTATCATAAGCATCCTGTTTTCTGTATTCATAAGTCTTGATAACATCACGAACTTCTCAGTTTTATTTCCGGCTTCAATTCCACTTTTAAGAAGACTTTTCATTCGTTCTATATCCATATACAATTGTGTTAGACTAATCTAAACTATTTACATATGGAAATCCCTAATTATGATATTCAGGGTTTAAAGAATTCATTCAGACAGTTGTATCCGTATATGCCAAAAGACACATTCAGATGTTATTGGCTGGTAATTCTGGATCTGGAAAGACAACATTGTTCATGCATCTGATTATGGAACCATTGGTTTATTATGATCAGATACATCTTTATGCAAAAAATTTAGATCAAGACAAGTACAAATATCTTCGGAAAGTAATGGATGAAATAAGCAGTCACATTGGATATCCTGCCTTGGTTTGCAGTCAAGAAGAGATATTGCCAGTTGAACAAATAAAAGACACAAATTTGCAGCGATTGGTTGTTTTTGATGATTTCGTGACTGACAAGAAACAAGATCAGATAATCAGCTATTTCATTCAGGGGAGACACAAGAACTGTTCAGTCATATATCTCACACAGTCATTCTATGGATGCCCAAAATCAATCAGACTCAATTGCAGTCACTTCTGCCTTTATGATTTCCCATCCTCAAGAGAAAGGAACTTGATTGCACAAGAACTTGGAATCGACAAGAAGAAATACATTGAAGCAACCAAAAAACTTATTCCTTCTGTTATGTTGACAAGCCGATGAAGACAATCAAGAGAATTTTTATGGTGCTGTTTAATCTAATCTAATATTATATGGCAATCAAACAATTGGAAGATTAATCTAACAAGATGATATAATGGGAGTTTTTAATGCTCAAATAAATCAAGATAAAACAGAAACTGGAACTGGTGAAAGAGGCCTGCAGGTCCAATTGGTCCCAAAGGTGAAAAAGGTGATAGAGGTCCAAAAGGTAATACAGGTGCAATTGGTCCACAAGGAGCTACTGGAGCTGTTGGTCCCAAAGGTGATGGATTCAGATTAACACAAGATGGTAATTATGACATTGAAAAATAACGTTTGACAATATTGGTGATCCAGTAAATCATTATGATTCTACTAACTTGGGATATGTTAATGATGCTGTTTTATCAATTGAAGGAACACGTGTTAATCCATTTAAATTTCTTCTTGAAGATGTATCAAAAACAACTATTCTTAGAAATGCGAATAATCTACAATTAGAAGTCTATAATAAAAGCCCTTACTCAATAAATAAAAAAGCCTTGTCTTTTGTTATTCCTTCTGCTGGTCTTACAACTATTCTTCGTTTTGATTTGTCACAATTGGAAGTTTCAAAGTACACTTTAGTTGTTGAATTTTATACTAATGGTAATCCAACAATGCAACAGTTGATGACGACAATCTGTCGTCAATTTTTATTGAAGGAAAGGATTCGATAAAAAGAGCATTTCCAAAGACTCATCTTGTTGATGGTTATCTCAGAGAATATTCTTCCTTTGAAAAAACGAGAGTTGGTCAGACATCAATG
>JAEMWC010000692.1:0-7500 GCA_016490735.1 Pachyseris speciosa
GACGTGCACGATGCAGTTATAATCGCCATCAACTCCCATCTACTTATTAAGGTCCGTAGCTGTATTACCAGGCTTTCAAGAACCGGGATTCTCGCCGTATTTCCTGCCTCACCTCGATCCAAGGAATCGAGCAATGCCCGAACTGAATCAATCGTAACCTGGAGTCGTACAATTAAGTTTTCTGCCATGTTTCGGTCAGCATTTGGGAAGTAACGTTCACAGTCTCTCAAGAGACAATCCACAGATTCCAACAAATTCGTTGTTGGGGAGCCAACAACCACCACTACTATTGAGGGCAATGAATAAGAACCAAACCTTGCCCGAAATTAACGCGGCCATTATGGCCCAGCTTGATTCAGTCTGAAGTTACTTTTCACCTCCATGGTACATGAAGTAGGTTTATTGCCGGCGTTATAATTCGATGCCTCTTATACGACGACCTGCTATGACCCCATATACACATACTTGTTTGTAACACATATATATGGGCTCGTGTTGTGCGCAAATACATGCGTGTTGTTCAACGTATGTTTGCGTGGAACGGATGTATGAGAAGAAAATGGACACATACATGGGAAAAAAACCCACATAGCAGGGAACGATTGCAAGTATACGTGGCACAAAAACACACGTATATCGTATCATAAATTTTGAAACAAATGGCCGACCATACTCTTGCAGGGTATTGTGATCTGCAGCCCTCAAGAGGAGTAGCTCTTAGGGATCGTGACCTGCACCCCTAGAGAGAAAAGGGGGTGAGGGGGTTTTTGACCCCTCCCATCTTACCAAGCTAGACTAGTATTCTGTTAGCGATACTTGCCTGTTGGAGTACTTCATTCCCAACCCCCTTTCCCAACATTTATTGTTGTCTGTGTTTCTGTTTCTCATGGGTTGTGAGCATTAACGAACATTGTTGGTTATGCAACGAAATTGCGACATAAGGATTTCTTCCGTCGAGTATCAGAGATCACGCAAATTTGGTTCACTAAAAATTAATTGATTAATGTTTTGCAAAACTCATCCTTACGCAACAGTGTGGAACCTACTTTTAGCTTTTCAGAGGAAAAAGATGGAACCATCATTACGCGAGGTCTGGCTAGTCTATGAAAAGATGGTAGACAAGATAGTTATTATGAATATAATGATTAACTCATATCATTCACGGTTTTGCTCCTGAAGACTGTTTGGAGTCTTAAGCTAGTGCTCGAGTGCTCTCGCTTTTTCTTACGGGGAGCAGGGTTGGCGTAGTGGTCGCTCGCCATCCACCAATGTGGCCCGGGTTCGATTCCTGGACTCGGTGTCATAAGTGGACTGAGTTTGTTGGTTCTCTACTCTGCTCCGATAGGTTTTTCTCCGGGTACTCCCCTCTCCCCCAAAACGTTTAACCAACATTTGATTTGATTTCATTTGAGTTGAGTTGATTTACAGAGGGCCACTAGCGAGAATACTTTCATAGTAATAGGTGTTAATCTTTAAATAAAGGTTCTTTCTTTCACTGTGCTAATGACAACCAGGTCTTATCCACGGTACGATTAATCACTAGTGATGAGTGACATATTTACTGTGCTTGAGTCAGGTGGACACATTCTGGAGTGCTAACTGGTTAAACAACATTTCTAATGAGACTAAGTTATAAACATTGTAATATAACGGAGGAACTCGTAAGCACCTGACTCTGACTCTTATATATGTACACTCCTTTAATTTTCTTTTCACAGAGAGATGGTTAATGATTCTATTCAGAAAACGGATCAGCGAATAACAGGAAACTCAGCTTACTTTCTTCATCTGAGTGCATCGCCTTGATTACGGTCATGATAACTGAGTCTGTAGCCATTGTAACATTAAATATCCTGACCATAATAGTCTTCTTAAGAAATCACAGTCTTCGTAGGCGCAGCATGTACCTGGTGATCAACATGGCAGTTGCAGATATGCTAGTTGGAGGTTTTACGGGAGTCGTGAGGTTGGTTCAAATGGGCGATTTGCTCTGTGGCGTTTGGAAGTATAACGCGTTCGTCTCAGGAATCTGGACCTCCATCATAGCATCCATGTATTGCTTGTTTCCTTTTGCTTCCTTGACAAACCTCACCGCGATTTCTTTAGAACGTTTGCACGCAACGTTTCGTCCATTCAAACACCGTGTCATTAAAAAACTGGGTCCTCGGTGTAGTTATTACGGTCACGTGGGTTACAAGTGGGCTGGTTTCAGTTGTTTTAGATCCATTGTTTATTCATATTCCATCCTATTATTTCGAGTACCTAGGGTGTTCGTTCGTATTAATTTGCCTCGTTATTATTTTAGTTTCTTACACGTCCATTGTCGTGAAAGTTTCTTGTGGAGCGCATCCTCAGCACCATGGTGCAGCCAGTAGGGAGAGAAAGCTGACCAAGACATTGTGTATCGTGACACTAGTATCTTTCATGACATGGCTGCCATATACTATTTATGTTCTGCCTCTCAGTGGTGATATTTCGCCATATATGGTTAGAAGTAAGTTTTGCCCTTCTATATTTTGCTAACTCTCTTGTTAATCCTATCTTGTACACGATCAGGATGCCAGAGTTCAGAAGAGCTCTAGTCTCGCTCGTTCGAATACAGCAGAAAGGAGTTCAGGTTGAAATTCCTCTTCGTGTTATACCGGGTAACTAGCGCTGTTAAGAAAACCTTGGAAAGGGCCTAAACTGAACTCGCGGTCTTGGTTTGAATTTTATGCTCCGAGGACTAAGAAAAATTGGCAAGAAACACAGACAGGTGCGAACAAAAATCTGTAAATGGTATATGAAAATAATGGTAATGTGAAGTGTTGCCGACTTAACTCCTCTCCGAAATGTAGTGTAGTGACATTACTGTTTTGCATATTCGCGTATTTTATGGAATTATTTGCCTTAAGCGTTCAAATGAAACCAAGCAAACAATCAAACAAACGAACGAAGAAAAATGTGAGTGGTGCAATGATTCTAACAAATCCTGTTTTCACAGATTAATAGTAATATCAGTTCAGTTTAAGTTGCTCAAACACGTGACTTCGTGTACTTTCCTAAACATTAAGGGTCCAACGCACTTAAGAGGCAGTCCCGGTAAGAGTGGTCCTCAGGACTTGGCGACCAAAAAATTATGAAAAGATTTTGGTTATGGACTAAAATAATATGGAAGGAATTAATTTTTCACTATTCACCGATTAGGCGCTTATCTATACATGTATTGGAAAGAAACTTTTCTTATTGATTTGTTCCGTCCCTTCCCACATTTTGTTCCCTCCCTCCCATCCCATAACACAACAAACAAACCATTTAGCATAGCCACGTTCAATGTAACGCAAGACAGCAGGCGAAATTATTCTTGTTGGTTATAACGGTCCGCGATGTTGAGTTTGTAGCTTGGAAACGTTGCAGACCGTAGCCGCATGAAAACCATCAATGATGGAAAGAAATTTGCAGAAAGTACTGCCATTATATCGGGTCGCTTGTGTTTGCTGGAAGCATTCAGAGCATTTCCTCAGTGGGCAGGCTGTGAGTGTATGTTGGAATGTGGTTGTTTCAAAATTTAATATTAGCATAATGTGTTTTATGTTTGTGTGTCCCCTCAAGATGCATATAATGTCTACAATAACCAAATTGAAAAATTTTAACTTTTGAATTGGATATTTTCCATCTCGTGGTTTACAACGTGAATTAACGAAATTTATTCAATAGACTACTTACAACCGGCCCGCCAATGTTTACTTTGTGGGTCTCGCAAGCCACATAGACTGATCACGTTTATGCAACGTTTTACCACAACACAAGATTTCTTTTGCATACAATCATTATAGGAAGTTAAGACCCATTGTTTAGAAGGTCAGTAAAAGAATCTTAACGGTAAAAGAATATCTTTTCCCCAATTTTAGAATTATGCAAATAAACTGTGGTAGTCCAATGATAATTATGTAAACACATGGATTTTCGTCAATTTTGAGCTCTTGGTTTGTGTAAGCTACACTCCACCTTAACAGCTCTTATCGATATGACGGATAATTGGTATCTCAACACTGATAATGGTTTAACAAATGCAGTCCTGTTTATTGATCTAAAAAAGGCATTTGATACCATTGACCATGATATTCTTCTAGCGAAATTAGAGTTGTATGGCTTCAGAGGTATTACTCTAAACCTTTTTAGAAACTATCTGTCTGATAGAACACAGGTAACTGTTTTGGGCAACGTCCAATCTGACATTAATTAATACATACGTTGTGGGGTCCCTCAGGGTTCAATACTCGGACCCTTATTATTGTTATTATATATAAACGACTTGCCTAACTGTAACCTAGTCAGATGTAAGAATGTATGCTGATGACACTAACCTTACTTATGCATCAAAGGACCATGAAGAGTTGTTCTCATCCCTGACACATGACTTAGGCAATCTTAAACAACGGCTTGATTCTAATCGCTCAAGTCTTAACGTTGTCAAGACTAAATGTCTGTTCACTGGGACTCGACATAAAATTTGGCTACTCCCTAGTGACCCAGACATTAATCTTGATGGCCACCCAATAGAAAGGGTTGACTCTTATAGATGTCTTGGATTACAAGTGGGTGAAACATTATCTTGGGGTCCCCATATTTCTGAGGTTAACAGAAAGGTTGCTAGAGGTCTTGCAGCACTAAGAAGACTTAAGCTTCTATGCCCCCAACCAGTACTCATAGCAATCTACAAATCTCTCATTTTGCCACATCTAGATTATTGTAGTGCTGTCTGGCGTGGCATCGGTGCTGGCTTAAGTAAAAAACTCGAACAATTACAAAACAGAACTGCTCGCATAATATCTGGAGCTGACTGGGACGTAAGATCCTCTCAGATTCTTTCTGACCTTAACTGGACGAGCCTTACTGACAGACGAACCAAACAATTGAAAAGTGTAATGTTCAAAACAGAGAGCAAACAATTACCAGAGTACATATGCGAAAGATTTGTGAATATCGGTACTATCCACAGATACAATCTACGCGACTCTGAACTAAATCTGTTCATCCCTAGACCGAACACAGAAGCCCTTAAAAAGAGTTTTCGCTACAGGGGTGCCATAACACGGAGCAGTCTACCTAGCGAGGCTAAGCAGGCCACTAGTTTAAACAATTTTTATGCTTTAATTAATTAAGTATTAAGTTATTTTTAGGATTTACTGTAATATATTTTAACTTGTCTAATTTTGAGTAGTAGATAAATTAGACTTTTAACTATAGATTCTTATTTTACTATTTTTAAATTATTAGGCCACTAGTTTTAATCAATTTTTATGCTTTAATTAATTCATAATTAATTTAATTAATCATCATTTGTGCTTTTAATTAATTAATCAAGTAAAAAATGTGGCTCAGCCAGGAATCGAACCTGGGTCTCCAGATTACCGGTCGGATGCCTTAACCACTAGGCCACTGAACCAACCACACTGGGTTGCCACATATTTTTACTGTACAACACATACACAAAGTGGCCTTATTTTTATGGTAAGGTCCTAGGAGACAATTTCACACATTTTCTGCAACCAGGATCACGTCACTACACATTTTCACTTAATTACTTAGTTGATGATTTCTGTTCCCAAATTAACCTTGTCTGTTTGTATTTCTCAGAAATCGCTAATGAATCGCCATCCAAACGGGAATAGGCTGGTGATCCTAAGTAATTAAGGCAATCAGTTGCTAATATATCCCCTCCCTACCTTACTGTACTTAATTAATTCCAGGGGGATTTGGCCTTGAATCGCTGATCGATCGGGGAGTAGTGACGTGATCCTGGTTGCAGAAAATGTGTGAAATTGTCTCCTAGGACCACACTGTGTATGTGTTGTACAGTAAAAATATGTGGCAACCCAGTGTGGTTGGTTCAGTGGCCTAGTGGTTAAGGCATCCGACCGGTAATCTGGAGACCCAGGTTCGATTCCTGGCTGAGCCACATTTTCACTTAATTACTTAGTTGATGATTTCTGTTCCCAAATTAACCTTGTCTGTTTGTATTTCTCAGAAATCGCTAATGAATCGCCATCCAAACGGGAATAGGCTGGTGATCCTAAGTAATTAAGGCAATCAGTTGCTAATATATCCCCTCCCTACCTTACTGTACTATATATATATATATATATATATATATATATTAACTCGTCTAAATTTGTGTAGTAGATAAATTAGACTTTTTACTATACCTTCTTATTTTACTATTTTTTAACTTAATGGTCATCGTTAAATTAATAGTTATCGTATTTTTAATGCAAGGCTCCATGAGAGAGCATTATTTAGTGAAATGGACTCCGTGGATAAATAAAGTTTTGATTTGATTTGATTTGATTTGAAATGAAACCTTGAAGTGATTTATCTCGAGTTTGCTTTTATAGGATTAGTCAGTTCGCAACTAATTATATTTTCCTTGTTTGTCGCTCGATCTTCGGCGAGGCGACAACGCGAGCACTAGTTTTCCTATTATATTACAGTCAAATCAGGTCAAGCGTACCCCCCTAGATTACATTAATGTGTTGATTATTTGACCATTGAACCCGTTAGTCGTTTCGAATAATGCAATCATTTTTTTTAATTTTCGAATCAAACTTCAATTGCTGATTGGACTAAGCAAACAAAAGATGCCCCTTCTATGGGAAATCGAAGCGTTCAAAATGGCGTCCAACGGTGAGTGGAAGTGATAGGTGAATTAAGGTATTGTAAATGTTATTATCGAGATTTGTTTTTGTTTTTTGCTTTCTACAGAAGTCTACTGTAGAAGTCTTATTCGTGATAAAAGGATTTCAGGCGAAGTTCTAGCAAGTTTTCTCGTCAATATTTTTGGTTGTTTACAACGCTGTACGCTATCAGATGTGTTTAATTTCGCTCCGTACAAATTTATTATTTTTAAGATTCCTCGGAAAGAACAATATTGTTGGATTTTAAAAGGCCAAAAAAGGTGTTGTCTAATAAAAGAGATAACAGAATTAAGGTCTCGTTGGTCGAACGCGTTTTTCAAACACATCTACGGGCATAGTCCAATCAGCAGTTGAAGTTTGATTCGAATATTTCAAAAATGATTGCATTATTCCAAACGACTAACGGGTTCAATGTTCAAATAATCAACTCATTAATGTACTCTAGGGGCTACGCTTGACCTGACTTGAGTGTAACAACAAGAGCAGCGCGAACGATTTGAGACTCTTGTTAAACTCTGAAAACCATAATAAGCCTTTACGAGGCTTCGTTCCTAAATCTCGTGCAAACAGCCCCAGAAAAATAGAATTTTATTAAATCCATTTCAAAACTGCCAAAAAAGTTTGATCTACACCGTGAAATTGACAAGATAGCACAAGCTCGCTTGTCTCGCAGCCGAACGATCGTGAATAGCTTCACAAATACGCTGCAACTATCATTCGCGAACTGACTGATCCTATGAAAGCAAAACTCAAGGTAAATTTAATCACCTCAAGAGTTCTAAGTGTAATGTTTAAACGAAAGCAAGCTCGGTGGAGAGTAGTT